>CAEFZX010009800.1:0-17396 GCA_903066825.1 Alfaro cultratus | reverse complement strand
CAGTCTGACTATAATGAATCATGTTATCTGAACATGATTCAATTTCATAAACGTGAAGTTGTTGAATATCTTGTTTAGCCAACATGACTGTATCACGTTTTTGTCTGAAACATGAAATTATTTACTTAAAAGTACATGATATTCTTTTGTTAATGTAATAACCCCCTAAGTTCCATTTTTACAGTGTAGTTCCGGTGTTTCTCACGGGCTGGCGCCGAAATATAGCTCCGACAAAATGTTGGCCTGAGCTGCACCGGTTTTTGCTTATGGCATCATTATAGTCACTTCTTCATTTCATGCCTATTCTTCAGAGAGATGTGCTGTTTACAGGTCTATGAAATCACGGTCCATTCTCTTCAAAAGTTGACCCTGTTTTTCCTGACACTGCTTGTAATTATGCTCCTCCACACTGAGCAGCTCTCTGACAGCAGATGCCATGTCCGCCAGTCCACTGAGGTGTTTGAAATGTTATTGTTTGAAGCTTGCAAAGTCTGACTTAAGCTCATGCAGTGACATAAATTATGTGTCGATCAAGGGATGCAGTCTTCTGTCAATCAAATCATTGTGGGCAGTAAACAGCTCGCCGAAGCTTGGACTATCCCTGAAGTGGTTATGAAAGACCACTTCAGGGAATCGCACATCTCTGCTCATGGAGATGATTCTGAGGGAGAACAGTTAAAGCCACGCCCATAGAGAAGACGTCTTTGTCCAACCACAAAAGGTAAAGTGCCTAAAATCCATTAACATTGTGAATATTCTGTTGCTACATTAGAACAGGTTTAACAAATCTTTCAGTTTGGAGTTTTTGTTTTGCAGTTGAGAAATATAATAATTCAATGCAAGGTCACTTTCATCAAAAAGCTGTAGTTTTCACTTTGCTCAGTCTGGACAATTGCGAACTGAAACTGAACATTCTTTCTTTTAGTGTTTGCTTGTTCAAGTCAGCAGTTAAGTTTCAGAAGAAGCTTTGCTTTAACACAGGCACTAAAGCAGATTATCATGTAATTTTGTTCATTATTGGTAAACACAGCATGCAAGGGCTTTTGGAAAAAAAGAGGAAAAAAACTAAATGGCTCTAAGTAATGAATGAAAATACATTTTAACAACTGGAGAAACATCAACTCTAATTCAGTTTGTAACTCTTCATTTGACAGCTTCCTAACTGGCTGACTCGTTGCTGCTGTCACTTATCTTTTCACAAATGATGATATTTGCATCATCATCAAAATTGATCAACATTAACAGCTCACCTCCCCCATATCACCTTTTCCTCTCATCATCCTCACCTCCTTAAGAAACAGCTCCTTGAGTCGTAGAGCTCATTTTTAGGGTTGACTCAGTAGCAGTGTCCAAATAAACAGAAATAGGCAGAAGTATAAATAGCACAGGATAACTCAAAGTGCACTGCACTGCTGCATCATTACCTAAACTGCTTTGTTGTGCTTCTATTATCTAGAGCTGTCATAGCTTACTCAAGACGTGTGCTCCCACCATAAGTTGTGATCAAAACAAATTTGATGGTAAAACAGATGTGGCTGAACATCTGTTTTACATGTGAAGTCTCAAACACATCAGCCAAAGGTGTGTGTGTACGTGTGTGTACTGCTGAGGCTCACTGGATGACTCATCTCTGCGTTTCTATTAGCGGCGCATCAACCCCCAGAGCCACAATGCTGTCTGTGTGTGTGCATACTATAGCTGTAACCATGACAACCAAATTACACTGAACTAATCATTTACATGTCAAAATTAGGAATTATCAGTGGCAGACCATGCATTTGATATCTGGGCCCAAATTTAATACACCACTATAACCTTAAAAGTATACAAGTCACAAATACTACAGTAAACAAAAAAATATATAACGAGGTCTGGTATTACAAAGGTTTGTTCAGCTCTGTAATAAACATGTTTTGCCTAGCCCAAAGACCTATCACATAGCTTGTTCAAGTAAGCATGATAGTGGACCTTTAAGAAAAAGTCAGTCTGAAAATGGATGGGGTTTTTTTTCTGAGATCAAATCAATTTCTCCATTTCTAGCCATTGTATTTCAAAAAATAAAAATAAATTCACACATATTTCTAAGATCATCACAGGTTGCTGACAAGTGCTGCTTTGTTAGCTAAACTTTGGGGTTAATGATTCACTCTGAAACCTCCTATCAGATCACTTAGGCCTTCAAGCAAGAGTTGGGAGGCGAACAGTTGGTTAAAATAACCATTCTACTTCTCTATCGTTTAGTTAGCAAAGGTACTAAACGATATTTAAAGGCCCTGGGCAGATTAAGGTGCAGATCACTCATCCTGCACTAGTATGACTGCTGCTCTCTATGCAGCACTGACAGTTGTGTTCTGGCTACCCTGGTGTAAAAGAAATGGGGCGAGGCATTCAACTATCTCATCAAACCTGATAATAGGTTTGACCACTTCAACTGAATAGTGGTGCATTAAATTGAAGGCCCTAGTTGAATGGGGTGAGGCATTCAACTAGCTCATCAAACCTGCTAATATCTATTCTGACTGTGGGAAATTAAGGAATTTGTCCTGAGAAATGTGGGCAATTGATACACTTGACTATGAATTGTCTGCAGGCAGTGCTTGCATAATCTGCACAGTTCACAGAATACACACAGTATGCCTGAGTATATAGATCACGTTGCAGTGAAATTAGTAAATGAGCACAACAGCTCAAGAGGAAATTGGGGATAAAACAGGAAAGGTTACATCATTGGTTTGGAATCATTTTGGATAAACAAAAAAACTAATAAAATAAGACATCTTAAAATTCTCACTACATTTAATTAGTAGTGAGCATGTAGTGAGACTCTATATTCTCACTACATTCATTCTGTATTACTAGTAGATACAGAATGAACAAGATGTGTCTGTATGTAACCTGAATAAAAGTAATCCCAGGTTTAGGCGACTTCACATTAATTATAATAAGTGTGACAACAAAAAAACTAAATGATGAAAATTAACAGTGAGATGTTTCTATAAATGTGCATACTTATATGATAACCAGGTTATTTCACAGTTTCCCCCATTAAACACTACAGGTGGAAAAAGTTTCGACATGATTCAACATGGTGTCATTTCTTAACCACTTGAAAGATACTTACTGGATTCGTGGGATGAATTCATGAAGGCTGAGCCTGGACTTCCGCCCTGCATAAGCTTCTGTTAAAGTGGGTCTTCTGAATCATCCATGAGTTGGACAGCAAAAGGACAAACAGGTAGATTAAAAGGCCTCAATGTGGAGTTTACCTGTGAAATATGCACAAAAACATGTTGAATCGTTTTGCAGCACTTACTGAGTATTGTATTTAAGCATCAGGCACCTAATCAGCATTATAATAACTTTGTAAGCTCTAACAACACTAAGATCAGCAAATGTGTAGATTAGCCTGTTCCTTCAAGCTGCTACAACAGAGAGCAGATAACAGGAAGCTGAACACAAGTTTACAGTACAACAAAAGGTCTGTTAAATCTTCTTATGAAATCAATATGTATCAGTCATGGAAAGTGCTGGACAAGAAAATGTGTCCACTAAGGTAAGAGTCTACCTCTCTATCCAGAATACAAACACTACTGTTATTAGCAACGCTAAACGTGCTAACTGCTATTATAGGATGCAAAAGACAGATTTTTGTTATGCTGCCTTTACTATCATTTATACAGTTTTAATTTTCATCTTAAAATTTTACTAAAATTGTCATACTGCCCCAGGACAGCTGTGGATAGGGTTAGTAGCTTGTCACCAGCAGTGATAAGCCAGTGAATGAATGAATGTAGCTTAAAGCTCTTTGGGATTCTCTCTGGACTTGACATAGTGCTGTACAAGTACCATTTAAAATCCCTCTTAACTCCAGAGCTGTAAAAAATCAAATGTTCTCTTATGCACATAGTGTAACAAAACTTCTGGCCCTATAGACTCCTGTATAGTTGCAATAAATGACACAATGATTAAATCAGGACTTTTAAATAACTTTTTAGATGATGTTTTTTTTTCCCTCAAGGGGGTCTTTTGTGGGCTCTATTGTCCCTTATATGAAAGTAGGCTGACAGGAAAGGGGGGAAGACATGCAGCAAATATCGTCCGATCTGGGAATCAAACCCACGACGGCCGCATCGAGGACTCAAGGCCTCCAAACGTGGGTCATGCTATCCCCTACGCCACCACAGCACAGATGATGTTTATTCAATAGTGACTTACAGCAAAAAAGCTGTTCCTCCCAACCACACCCCTCCAGGTCTCACTGTCCTTGCCCACATGAGCGATGAAGTCCCCCAGCAGAACACGGGAGTCCCCAGGAGGGGCACGCTCCAGTACCCCCTCCAATTACTCCAAAAAGGGTGGGTAATCTGAACTGCTGTTTGGCTCATAAGCACAAACAACAATCAGAACCCCTCCCCCCACTTGTAGGCGGAGGGAGGCTACACTCTTGTTCACCAGGGTAACATGCCTGTACATCTTGGTGTACAGGCACCAAGATGGGGGGCAACAAGTATGCCCACTCCTGCCCGGTGCCTCTCACCATGGGCAACTCCAGAGTGGAAGAACATCCAACCCCTCTCAAGGCGACCGGTTCCAGAACCAGAGCCATGCGTTGAGGTGAGACAGACTATTTCTTGCCAGAACCTCTCAACCTCACACACCAGATCAGGCTCCTTCCCCACCAGAGAGGTGACATTCCACGTCCCAAGAGCCAGCTTATGCAACCGAGGATCACCAAGGTCCCCGCACTCAGCCACCACCCATCCCACACTGCACCTGACCCCTTTCACCCCTCCCACAGGTGGTGAGCCCATGGGAAGGGGGACCCACGTCTCCTCTTCGGGCTGTGCTGTGTATCAGCCCAGCCACCAGGTCCTCACCAACGTGCCCTACCTCCAGGCCTGGCTCCAGATTTGGGCCCTGATGACCCGTGTCCGAGTGAAGAAACATTATTTCCAATGATTTTAATCATTATAAGGAGACTTCAACAGATGTTGAATGTATCTGTTTTACATGCAACAGATATTTTTTTTTACATATCTGTTGCATGTAAAAAACAGATATGTTGTTTTTACATGCATCTACAATCTAATAATGCAAGTCTATTTTCAAATGTTGGAGATAAATTGCAATTACCTATTTTAATACAAATCATTCTTGATTTCACACTCACAGCGTATCTCAGTAAATATACAAAGAAATTGAACTGATATGTATACAAATGTTTGAAATGTATACAAACAAATTTAACCAAACATAAATCACAAAAACGTTATGTTCAGGGTTCAGTGCTGAAATCTACCAAGTTAAATTTGTTTGTATACATATCAAACATTTGTATACATGTTTGGTTTATTGCAAGATTCTAAATTGAAAAACAAGATGTGCCCTGAAGCTTACAGGAGATCCCCCTGGTCCTCTGGCTCCACCTACTGCTAAAGTAATGATATGGTGAAGAGAAAGGATACAAGGAAAATTAACAAACATTGACATCCTGAAAATAAATCTACACCCTCCTTGAGTATATTAAAACACACACAGATAGCCTAAGTGCATCAGGGCAATGTAAGGCTCTCAGACTAAACTCTGGTCAGAACTCCTATCTCCCTAAGGTTTTTCTATCTGGATCATCATGTCGCCTTGATCTAGTATTTGCAGACATCTTACTGCAGTTAACTTACTCTGACTTGGTGCACACATTAACAGTCTCCTGCGCTGCATACTAACTGTATTGCCTTTATGGTATTAAACTGTCTTTTTAATATTTTTCTCATTAAATAGGGTTAAAGTTTTAGTTTACATTTATTTCCATAAAGAATTTTTGACAAACTGCAAATAGAATTGTTGACATCGTTGACAACAAAATTTGAGATTTCAAACATATATAACAGACCATATTTTATATTTTGTCAATCATGAACAGTCTGAGGAAAAACTGTAACAATGGGCAAAGTGACAGCAAAGCGACAGTACTTTTCAAAAAAGTGTATATAATGCGGGGTCTGCAGCCTGGCTCTTTGGACCATGAAGGTTGCAGACCCCTGATCTAAACTTTCAATTTTATAATGCTGATGACACACCTCAGTAACTCGACAAATAAACAAATTGTTTTTTACATTCTAATGCCAATGTGACTTAGCAGAAATTCTGAATGTATCTCATAACACTGATTTACAGATGGTCACATTCACCTAAACAAAGGTTAATACTAACAACTGTTTGTTTTGGGGCTTTATCAGAGTTTCTTCAATTGTTTGAGCAATTTTTATATAACATATCCCAACTTGAGAAACATTTACCAAGTTGGGATATGTTATTGTATATTACATAAAACCAAAATTCCAGGACAAAGGACAAATAATGAGTCTTTTTAAAAGATGTAAAACTCTCGAGGGTTAAGGCCAATCTAATGTGCATTGACAGGCTGTCCCAGAGTCTAAAAACCCCAAAAGCTCTGTCACATTTCAGTCTTCAACTTAGGATTTTGGGGCTTTAACCAGTAGCTGGTTACCACACCTGAGCATTCTGGCTGGATTATGCTATATGTTAAGAATTACAAGTCATCTAGTAATTTGAATCTCACTCAAGCAGTCCAGCAAAGTTGAATGTGACTGAACAACATCCATCATCAACTATACTATGGTTATTAACAATCACCCTCAGTGGGAGTGTCATAAAAACATCACTGGATCCAAGATGGAACCTTGGAGCACTTCAAAAGAAACAGGAATTGTAGCTAAAGAGAAATCACCTAAGTGGTTTAGTGAGATTCTGTCCATTAAAGAGCTGTGCCTGTTATCCCTGCTCTCAAGCTATCTTTATGATTTATTTTTTATCTTTAAGTATAATAACTTACAATAATGTTGACTAAGTATGTTCCACTGTGTCAGAAGGAACACATTATTTATTTATGTTAGAACACATTCAAATCCCTGGTCCCTGTATGCTGTTTTGTGTTGCAAAAGTTCTGAGTATAATCTGCTGCCCAACTGCTCCATTACCCTAATGACCTAATGACCTAACACCCAAACTCATGTTAGGAAGAAACACTGTAGCATCTTTTTTTTTTTTCTCCTACTGCTGCTAAAGTACCCAGAACTGGGAATCGGTCGTCTTTCTACTTCTCTACCACCTCCTCCTCCTCTTCACACCAGCATTTCCCAAAATACCTGGCCCCTCCCATTCTGCAGAAGAGCAGGAAGTGCTGCTTGGCAACTGGGGGTCTGGCTGCCATGGTAACAGTTCACCTGAACACCTCCTCCCTAAACAAACAGCAAGTGTGAGCAATAGAGACCGGGAGGGAGCAGAGGATTTAGAGGTAATTTACCTGATGGTCCTCCTGTTTTCGGATAGGCAAAAATCTGATGTAACGTCAGCCCCTCTGTGCATGTCCAACTTAAGATGCCAACAAAATACGCAACATACACGTAGGCCTACTGCTCTCCAAACACACACACACATGCACACGCACACACACTGCTGTTCTAGCTGTTTTTACATAAGTGATCCCAGAATTCATTTTACTCATTGGCGACACAATTAAGTGACCGTTTTATTAAGTAATGAAAACCCAGAATTCAGTCTCTCAGAAATTAGGCATTTTTTAATACAAAAATTTATGTTATTGTCATGTTATTGCTTAGACCAGGGGTGACCAAAGTCGGTCCTCGAGGACCCTATCCTGCATGTTTTAATTCTCTCCCTGGTGGTAGTAACAACCTTTTCAGCCTGTCACTGTTCTTCTCAGGCCTTCTAATGAGCCATCATTGGATCCAGGTGCGTTAAACTAGGGAGAGAACTAAAACATGCAGGATGCCGGCCCTCTAGGACCGACTTTGGGCACCCCTGGCTTAGACAATCAAGTCTGATGATTTGACAGTTGTCTACACTGAGTATAATCGGTAACAAATGGCTGTAAAAACTACATCATAAAAATACAGTAAGGTGGCTGGGTTTTGAAAATAAAGCTCTTTACTGTGATGTGAAATGCGAATGGAAAGTACATAGGATGTGATTGGACCGCTGGATCACATGCAGAAATTTACAGCTGTACTACAAATTTTATATGTACAGTTCCATTGTGAGATGCTTTCCGGCAGGAGGCGTTCACGGGCTAGAGGGCCCATGAACGGCCCTCTAGCCATTCACGGGTCATTGTTTACCTGGTGAAACAATGACTTTCACCGGGTAAGTACTTTTAAAAAAACATTGTATTGCAGTTTTGTGTTTGTTTGAGGATGACAATATATTTTACGTGGTTATATTGAGTTACTCTCGCTTCTATAACGTTGTTGGGTAAAGCTAATTTCGGTTATTTCTCAGCTAGCATTATGTGCAACACAGGTGCTTTTTAGCTCAGTTTTGATAATATTTTTCACCCAGAAAATGCAGATGGCTATATTCTGGTCTTTCTTATTTATATAATGTACAGTGTTTTTTGTCACCAACTGTGTGTGTAACGCGTTTTGTTTGCTGAGGAGCAAACATAATTCACATTTTGACTGATCTGAATCCCACATCAAGTTCTGGTTTGCTGTTCCTCCAAGCCAGTTCCCAGCTGCCCAAAAGAAGCATGTCCTTGATGAATACCTGGATTTCAAACAAGTGTTCAGTACATCCAAAGCTCTCTCTGCTTCCCCAACGATTGTATGAATGTGCCATAGATCTTCTCCATGGTGTCCTGTTGCCATCCAGTCGTCTCTTAAATCTGTCTTATCTGGAACGTGAGACCATGAAAAACTACATCCATTAATCTATGAATACAGGTAAAAAATAGATTAATGGATGGATGGAAGAATACTTATCTTCACTTCTGGGAGCAGGCTTCCTTTTGTTGGTAAAAAATTGGGTTCCTTGAGCCCTGTGTTGATCACAGGGGGCTCAACCAGATAACAATCAAAAATAAACCCCCTTTACTTCATCTTCTCTGCTTTTGAATCGGTCCATGATGCCACCATCTTCTCCAAGCTCGATCTACACAACGTCTATCATTTAGTCCACATATGCCAGGGAGTTGAGTGGAAGACTGTCTTTCGGACCCCACTGTGTGAAATGCACCTGTAGTTTTTCAAAATCTCATCAACGATGTCCTGTGACTTTCTCTATCAGTTTGCTTTTGTTTACCTTGATGACATTTTGATCTTCTAGAAACCACAGGAAACACGCCCACCTCGTCCTTTAATGCCTCTTGGAAAAAAGATTATCTGAAAGCAGAAAAATGTGAGTTCCACAAACCATCTGTTATCTTTTTTGGGCTAAATTGTTTAGGGCAAACAGGTATGCACAAACCAAAGCTACTAAAGTTACTAAGTTCTACCACCATTTCATTAGAAACTACAGCCAAACAGCAGCACCCCTTACATCTCTCACTTCAACCAAGATCTTCCCATTCCCAAACAACCTTGGTCTCATATTGCCATTTTGACTTTGTTACTGGATTACCACCATCCAAAGGTATGATCAACAGTCTTACCAACAATGATCATTTTTCCAAAGCCTGTCAAATTGTTCCCCTCAGTAAATCTTCCACTGCCTTCCAAACTGCTCAACTCCTGGTCAAACATGTTCCATCTCCATAGCGTTCTTCAAGATATACTGTCCGATCATGGCCCCCAGTTCATCTCTCAAATCTGGAAATGGCTCTGCAAAGCCTTCAACACCAAGGACAGTCTCACTTCCAGTTTCCATCTGCAATTCAATGGTCAAACTGAACACATGAACCAATAACTAGAATCCACCTTACGTTGCCTCACCGCCACAAGTCCTTATGACTGGGTTGATTGTGCTCATAACGCTCACACCTTATCAGCCACTGGTTTTCCCCAGTTTGAAGTCTCCCTAGGTTACCAGTCTCCTCTGTTCCCTTTTGACAAGCAAGAAATTTCAGTCACTTCTGTACTCCGCATGGTCGCGATTGCTGATGTGGTTGTTGTAAGGAATTTATTTTGTGATGTCCTTGTGTGGTGTTAGGTTTATCAAAAAACACTTGAGGGTGTCATGGAGCATCTAGGCTCACTTAATGTCCAGCAAATGTGCATCCCATCAAGATTATCAGAAAGTGGGATAAGAAGAGCTGACTCCCAGACCTTCGACACCTGAGTGTTAGCCCTCTGTGGTTTCTATGCTCATCTGGGATACATGCCTAAGCTGTCCTGGATTCCCTCGCTCATACCTTCAAACAAACTTAGATTTTCTGTCCATCTGAATGTTGAATTAAATTGTACGTAGGGTCTTGCTCCTGCTGTGGG
Organism: Alfaro cultratus; assembly: GCA_903066825.1. Lineage (NCBI taxonomy): Eukaryota > Metazoa > Chordata > Actinopteri > Cyprinodontiformes > Poeciliidae > Alfaro > Alfaro cultratus. Next base: position 7,152 of record CAEFZX010009800.1, on the reverse strand, counting down.
CTGTACACACACACACTACACAATCACACCTGATATACCTGATTGGTACCTGATTAGCCGATTTTCAGGTTTTGAAAATCGGCTGATAATTTTAAAATCTTGCTGTGTGAACCAGGCATAAGCAGCATTCCACATTCTTAAATGTCAACTAACAATCCAAATAGTATGTTACTTAACAAATAAAAAGCTAACCCCGAAATGCTGATATTTAAAGTTTGCAAGCACAGGGACAATGTTGCTGCCTTTTTTTTTCATCCCAATCTCAAAGCATTTCAAAATTCTCTAGAATTACGCCAGTCACGGTGGCAGTATGTTGAGTAACTTTGGTTAATGAAGTGGCATTGCTTGTTTTGGGAAGTTATTCCTTCTGGTTTTGGATGTTGTGCATCTTGAAGAATTTTTGTTTCTTCTTTTACTTTGAGACAGTTGTTATGTTGTGTTAATGTGACAATAAGATGTTTTGCAAACAGGAGCAGCTGACTGGCATATCAAAAGCTCAAATAATACCTGAACTTTGACTCTAATTTTCAGAGGAGTTGAAAAGGAGACTTCATGGATAGCTGGACCAAAGAAAAGAGAGAGGACAATACCATTATGGTCATCAATCATAATGGGTAAGGAACATATCGTGACTCCATCTCTCTGCTCAGTTTTTGACCCAGAAGACCACACAGATTTAAATAAGAGCGGCAACAGCACTGCTTTTGGTGAAGAGATGATTACCCAAGTACCCTATTTGAAGGTATGTAGATAATATGAGACATTTTATATCCTGGTAGGGTAAATTAAGTATTTTGTACTGAAAAATGCACTTCTTACACTGGCTTCAGAGCGAAGAAGGTTTTGGTTAAGATGCATAAATTGTGCCATCAAACTTCCTGGTCTTCAAATCGCTCTAATCCAGTTGAAGGTTTCATGTGTACAGAATTGCATCCAAAATGATTCCTACCTGTCACAAAGATGTTGCAGTGATGATGCTACCAGATTTTTAAGAATTCAAATATTGTGACAATTAGTTGTCTTTGAAGATCTTTTTGTATTCACTAAATAGCCATCAGTCATGAGCAGCCTAGCAGCTAATTGTACCAAATATCTAGCAAATCTGCAATAATGCAGATTTGTATTTATTATATATACAAGGGTTTATGCCTTACTTAGTTCAATGACTAATTTTCCCTAAATTGTTGATGTGCACAACTAGGTTCTTTGGCTGGGACATAAATTTCTTCGTCACATCATTTAATAAAGGTCATTAGTCAAATTTTGTTAACCTTTGTTATCCGCTACTTGCAAAAACACAAGAAATGCTGTCAGTGCTGAGTGCATCATACCAAATGCTAAGAAGACAGACAGTTAAATATCTGTTCATTAATATAGCAGATAATGGCCAATAAAAGAGTAAACTTTTGTTAATATCTCTTGTCATATGTCATTGTTCATTCCACTGGTGTTATCTTTAAGTCTGACCTTTATTTATACGGATGATCCTTCTGAGACACGGGTTCATTCTGAAGCAATACCAGTAATAGGATTTAACAGCTACAAAAGTTTGGGTTAATACCAATGTTAACATTGCTGTTATGGCAGCTTCCTGATATTTAGTGAAATCATATATGTTTATGACATCATAAAATGACCACATCATTGACATTACTTCTTTGCTACAGTTAAACACAACCCTAAAAGTTGCTATGTAAGTTTTGTAAAAAAAAAAAAAACGTTTTTTTTTTTCTCTTTTTTTTTTACGTATTTGTTGAAACATATATGTCGTGACAGTATGAGACACTGTACTCCGCATCTTCCCAGTGCTACTACTGCCAACTGATGAAAAGCACCACTCCTGGTCAGAAACAGCTAATCAGAACCAGGAGAAGCGTCTTAGCAGTGTCAATCAACCTAACGTACGCACTGCTCAATGTGCTGATGGTGGAGAAACTACTTACTGTTACAGGAAAATTGTTTATCCACCGTCATCAGTGGCCATGCTAACTAGTTTGAACATTCACGACAGAATCAGCTGAAGTGTAGCAGAGAGCAAGAGGGAAGCTGTGAGCAGCACATACACAAGCATAATTGCTTGTTTTTGACAAGGATCAGTGCATTTCTGTAGTTAGTTCTGGAAGCACTGGGAGAAGACAGAGGAGCTAAATTTTTTTCACAGAATACCTTTACAGATTATCTGTCAAAACGCTGCCAAGACATAGTGACAGTTTTAACAAATATGTGAAAGACATATATTTTTTAGAATAGTTACATTCCCCAGCTTTAATCTTGTGGTAGATTACTATTGTTGTCTCTTTATTAAACAAGTTAACACATGACCAACCCTTTCCTCCTCCAGAAACACAAAATAATAAGATGAAAATCAACATTGATTGTTAATATGGACCCAGTTTTACTTACTAGAACCATACTGATATGTTAAAAAATTACTAACATTGGCCATCACCAATGTTGATGCTGATATATCAGACATCACTAACTACCTAGCATACTAATAAAATCATGTATTTGCAATACTATTACTCAATATTCAATTCAATTTCATTTACATTGTGCCAATTCACAACAAATGTCATCACAAGGAACTTTACAAAAACATAACTTCAGTCCACATACACATATTCTAATTCATCCTAGCTGTCACACAGTAGGAAGGGTAAAAGCGAACGTGGGATCAGTGCGAGCCCCGGTGGGACATCCCTGGGGTAAACTTGTGGGGTCTAAAGGATTGTGTCTTTTAAGATTAAAGGAGGGTAAAACAGTCAGACCAGGAACAGAAAAATTTAATCTGCAAAGTATGTGGAAAAGAGGAAACACAAGCAATTTGTTTTACCACCTTAAACGAAGTATGGACTTGAACACCAGAAATTTCAAGCGATACTGCTGACTACAAGTTCCAGTCATAACACTGGAACTTGTGTTAACACAATAACTTATTAAAGTTATTGTATATTTTTAAGTTTGATTTAACCAGGTAGTTATTATTGAGCTTAAGCTGCTGCCTGTCATTGCCAATGTTGTTGGGGGGGGGGGTTTGCATTTAAAAATGCAAAAAAAAGAAGAGGGAAATTGTATTTTCTGCAGGTAAAAACAACACTCTGTTCAAGTTCTCATTGTCTCCAGACAAAGTACTGCACAACTTGTGATGAAAAAAAACAAACCATTGAATGCTTAAGGTAAAAAGAGGTTCAGTTTGATATTTTGTTACTAATGATGGGAATAAAAGTTTAATGCACAGATAGATGTTGGTGAAGTGTAATATTTAAAAAAAATTACGTTTTATATTTAGATACTATAAAAAGTGCCATTTAATAATTATGAGAAAAACAACCTGTGGACCACTGGAGATAGGAACCAGCACATCTGGTGCTGGTGCCTACACTTATACCCCACTAGGTATAAGTGTGTCTTAAAAGGGAAGTTAAAAAGTTTGGTAGCACTTTATTTGACAGGATGTGCATAAGACTGACATGACACTATCATAAATATGACTTAACATTTGTCATGAACATGAAGGAGGCTTTATGAATGTCTATGACTGTTGTCATGAACTGCCAACTTTGCCTTATGTTTTTATATGACATTTTAATGCAAAGCTGGCACTTTTAATGGACTTTCAAAGCAACTTTTAGAGCAACTTTGCATTAAGTGTCATTATTTACTGAATGACACTTCATGACAACAGTCATAGACATTCATAAAGACTCCTTCATGTTTTTGACAGATGTTATGTCATTTATGACAGTGTCATGTCAGTCTTATGCACACCCCGTCAAATAAAGAGTTACCAAAAGTTTCTATCTAGGAACATGCTCTCTGGGGGGAGAGGAGAATTAGTATGATTAAATCAAAAACAAAGATTGTCAAAAAAAAATACAAGAACTATCATACCAAGAAATATGGAAAAACTAATAAGAAATAATGAAGACTGAAATTAAATCAAACTAAAAGCCCAACCACCAGTTGACCATAACAAAAGGACAGTAACTACCTAGCAGTTACTGCTAGGTAGTTACTAGCAGTAACTGCTAGTAACTGCATCTGTCCACAGGGATAAATATGTTATTTTCAGCAGAATTTCTCCACAAACATCCTGGCTTACCAAATATTACATCTAAACTGTCCTTTGCCATTCCGATATTGTACACATTTGTATTCCAAATATGATTACAATTCAATGTATTGTGTAGCTGAAGTACAATAACAGATATTTTATCTTGATAGTTCTTTGCCATTGCAACACAATGATAGTATGATGGCTAGAAAATGTGCTGCAGAAGTAGCTTAGGAAGTCTTTTGCTCAACTGAAGCTAATTTAACTTTAGAATTGTTGTCCTTCAAGAAAGTGAACCAGGTCTTAAATCTTTTTGCCATCGCTGATAGATTTTCTTTTAGAATTGCCCTCTGTCCCTAGAATGTTTCTGCAACTATTATGTTTCATCTTGGTGATGGAGTGTTTAGGTTGATGTTCAGGGTTTTTACTGAAACTGATTTACACAGTTATTGAGTATCTGAATACTGTTTATAGCATTGAATTTTAAATAGGGGTATTAGAGTAAAACCATGTGTCATATGGTTCCATATTACATTATGTACTACATTGTCTGGGTTTATTACTTGTCCCATTAAAATATATTCAATTTTGTGGTTTTAGCATGGCTAATGTGTACAGATTCATGGGGGGTAGAGATTTATGTAAGGGATTTAATACAAAGCGCAGTCAATTAAATTAATTTGGAAATTTCCATTTTTTATATATCAGAATTAGCCTTATTGGCCAAGACTGTGTGCACAAAGAATTTGACTTCACTTTTACACACTCACAGCATACAGACATTAAGAAGAACTAAATACGCTTTAGAGGAAATAAAATAAAAGACAGACACAATATGTACATATTTGTACATATTACATAACTATTAAAAGAATAGTAGTTATTATTCTTTTTAAAGGCAGGTAGTGCAAATTTGCTTCTTTTGTTTCAAAGTAGTAGTGGACGTAAGGCTGAGCAATGTAGCTGAAAAACATACCATGATATAAGGGTTTGATAGGAGTCGATATCAGCAATTATTAATTTGTTTGTTGTTTTAAATGTCTGAAATACTGCCAAACTTGTGACGTAACATTTTTTGTTTTATGCACCATTTCCACTCAAGCTATTGCATTCTTTTTCTACATTCACTCCAACCCATTCATTTTATTTTTAAGCAATTATGAGGCACTGTGATGAAAAACAAAATTGCTGTTGTTAAAGTTAGCCAGTGAATTGTTGCTAGTTTACCAATGAATGCAAAATACTTATATCATTATTATAACAAATAATAATAAAGTATTAAATATTTAATGAGTCAGCTGATGCCACCAACCTTGATTAGCTGGTTGTGAGAGGTTGAGCGAAGAATGCCCTTCCTTGGCCTACATCCCCCAGAGTGCTGTGGTTCTGGATCGCAGTTTACTGAAATTAGAAGATTCTATTGGACATGTTTTCTAGTTATATTGATCAAGTGTCTATTACAATATACATTATCACATTATCAATTTATTGCCCAGTCCTAAGTGGGACATGTATAGTATATGTATAAACAATGGTTTCAGAAATTGGGACTTCCATCTTTAGAGTCAGTGAAACAACCTGGAAACAGGCTTTAAGTAAATATTAAAGCCTTTGTGTTTCTGTGTTATATTCTTAGGCACCTCATTCATATATGCATGTGTAACCTACACTGTCTCCTTGAAGAAGTGATCTGGAAGCTGCACATCCTACTGATGTTAGTGACTGGAGACTGCGATTGATTACATGTTGGCTTATAATCAGCCCTAAGCCATCAAAAGAGTTAGTTGCTGCCATCTGTTAGCTGCATGCTTGTACTGTAGATTCTGGTGGTTAACCTTTGGCTGTCAGTTGTTAGATGCATTATAGTTAGCTGGTGTCTCCACGGAAAGTTCCCAGAGCGTGTTGCAACAGTAAACACCTGTACTGTTACCTGGTTAATAGCTGGTTAGTTACTAGATCTGCCAAGTAAAAGCTTCTGTCCTTTAGCTAGCTGTAGCATTTCTGTGCACGCCAACACATTTAGTCTGTAGTCGCAGCCGAAAATGTCATTGCTTCCAACAGTAGTCAGAACAAACATTTAACTAGCGAAGCATATTGTAGAACGGCCACACGCATTCACGTTCGCACTCCCTCTTGGAGACCGCACAGTACCGTGAGTTTTCGGCGGAGCTCAGGTCGCTTCCTATCGGATGCGGTCACCGCCGAGGTTCGGTGCGCGTTCCCCCCGCCCCCCAACTCTCTCCGCCACCGCAGAATCCTGTGTTCCTTAAGGTGGCCACGGAAAGGTGTAAAGCTAGTTGGCAGGATGCGTTTAACCTCCTACCATTTCACCTCCTCCATATTTATTACAGTCTTCGTTCCTTCTGCCTCGCGCTCTCTCTCCCACCACCAACAACAACATTATTGACGTCCTCCCCCTGCCACGTGACCAGTCTGCTGGGGTTAAAAATAGACTTGGTGCAAACCAATGGAGGCAGACAGACAAGGCAGAGACAGACAGACAGACAGACAGAGGCGGATTTAATCAGATAGTCAGAACAGGGGCATGTGACTGACCACCTCCGTAGTAATTCAATATTTTCAGCATTTTTGTCTCAGATCTACTCAATTCATTGTTGCTTATTGCCGGAAGCACAGCTTTGCATCTACATTTTATTTTCTGAATATCTATTTCTGCTCTTGTCTCAAAGTATTGAGATCCATCCATCCATCCATTTTCTTACACGCTTGTCCCTAGTGGGGTTCGGAGGGGTGCTGGTGCCTGTCTCCAGCGAGACAACATTGAGGTCCATAGCAGCTAAATTCAACTTTTTCACATTGACATTTTTTTAAACCACAGTCATGATTGCCACAATTATCTTCTCCCAGCGTCCCCAGAATTAACTGCTGAAATACAACACCAGAGTTGTATAAAGTACTCAAAAAATTTACTTAAGTAAAAGTACAAATACACAGACAAAAATGTACTCAAGTAAAAGTAAAAGTACCACATTAATATTTTTACTTGAGTAAAAGTCAAAAAGTACTGGCTTTTAAAAATACTTAAGTATTAAAAGTAAAAGTACTTGCTGAATGCATTACCTAATCGCTAATAC
>CAEFZX010009796.1:0-45957 GCA_903066825.1 Alfaro cultratus | reverse complement strand
GGATAGACTATATCTATATATATATATATATATATATATATAGATATATATATATATATATATATATATATATATATATATATATGACATGAGAATAAATACATTTTACATGCCATTTTTTCATTTTGCATTTTCCTTTTTTCTTCTCAGACATACCTATTTAATTTCTAGTTAAAAACAGACTTCATCGAATGAAAACAATTTTAAATATAAAACTGCCAGGGGTAAATATAATTTTTGGCTTTACAGTACATGAAGGGGAACTATACATTTGCTGAAAAAAGGCATGTCTGAACTTTTAAGCCATGGGTTTGGCAACATGGCATAAAAGTGTTGCACAACACTGGTGGGCGGAAAGAGCTTGATTGCTGAAAGGAAGACATCACAATGACTGCCAGCTAATTTTGTTTTTACAGACTAGGAATATGAAAACATCAACTAAATGGTATCATAAAACACCTGAGGCACATGTCCCAAAATGTTATCATTCAAGCCATGTTGTCTTTGAGTGCAAAATCATACTTCAAGAAGCTGTGAGGATACAGTGATGCATCTGAAAGTTACGCTGTCCACCTGTCATCCATTTTCTGAATTGTGGATAACTTAACTCACCTTACAGCAGTTCAGCTCAATTCGCTAAACAAAATAATTCTACCTTTTGAAGTTAAGATGCCATGAAAAATCATTTCCACGGTCCTTCAGTCTCTCTATAAAAACAATGTTCTAAATATTTTTTTTAATTTGAATTGTAGTAATGCCTCGACAACAGGGAGCTAAAGATGGGGCGCAGAAAAAAAACTCCAGGCCACAAAACAGAAAACGGAAGAGGGGGAGGAATAAAGATGTTGAAGAGACGAAAAAAAGCTTTTCAAAGTGGTTGAAAGACAGAAGGTAAGTAATGTCAGTGTATCAACAAGAGAGTTGTAAATATTCAGGTTAGCTTAAGCTAGGCTAAAATGACAGGTGGTTGTTGTCTCCGCAATACGGGACGCAATTTATTCCGTATTGCTATAAATGTCTGATAGACAAACTATCACACACATCTCAACAATAAGTGTAATAATAATGACTAAAACAAAACACGGGAAATATTAAGGTCAGCTAAATTGTCGTTGCGTGACCTAAATAGGACCCCGCACGCCCCCATTAACTGACGCTGTTGTCACGGTTGCTTAGATACGGACACCGCACAGCCGCAGTGAGCTTCCATCAACCCGCGTCTTTTTAAAATGTCCACCTGATACTACACCGTCCTTAGAAGCAAAACCTCTGGCAAAAATACAGACGGCTGTGGGAAGACACACATTCCAGGCTAAACAATCACAGTGGAGTTTAATAGGGCCATTAAAATAATGTGTCTGCGATATTCAGAGCGCACAGTGGGTTGTTTGATACAAGACAGAATGGGTCAGGAGAGGAACAGACCCGTCAGAACCTAAAGAACCATAAATTAGTCTCTTCAACCCTCAATCATTTCCTGAGACCGAAAAATAATATAAATGGCAATTTAAAGAACAAATCATTCAAATAGATTAATAGTAAATAAATAAATATTGTGAAGGGAACATTAAAAACGTTTGTTAGGATTGTGTAGGAAAAACATTGATACCTTTTATAACTACAGTGTTTTGTGGTCAATATTATTTCGCCATTTTATTAATGTGGGTTGCCAGTTTGGATAAGGCTTCCTTTGAAGCTATAACAATGATAGAAAACATGCTAACAAAATGCCTCAGACCTGCAGCCTATAAGCGGTTCTAGACACAGGCTAGAGAGGGGGGTTGCGCCCCTGGTCTAATGTATTATGACAAATAATCCAAATGACACCTTTTGCATGTATGGGAGCTGCAATAGGTGTTTAAAAAATAGCATTCCTGATGTCATGGGAATGAGAACATGTTGTGCTTTTAAGGAGCAATGTGGGTGTTCATGTTTTTAGTCTCTTAATAAAAGTGGGAAGGGCAAACTCTTTCCAGGGCAGGAACACACAGACACTAACCTGGAAGGAAAGCCAAAGCGCTATAAAGCTTTTAATGTAGAATCTCAGATTAAAGCATGCATACATAAGCAGTGCATTGACTAACTTAAAAATAACAAAAATAGTTTGTAACAGTTACCCAATTAGTTAAATAAACAACAAAAAAAATCAAATATGGTAATCACCTAAGCATTAATGGTCACCTTAATTATGAAGTGAAAATGGATGTGACCAATCAGTGTTTGATGAAGAACTATCCCAAAGTTTTCCTGGAGTGTGTGATACTTATAGTAGAAAGTCAACCATGTTTGTTCAGCAGCAGGGTTTTTGTGATTTCAGCTTCCCTCCAAAATGAGATCTAATACATAAAATTGAGGTTATTGTGACCAAATAAATGCTATGTCTTTGCATTTTTTTTTTCTTTAGAAAATTTTTGAACACTGTTGGTGTGGCTCAGTAGTGTCCTTCTGTGTAAAGAAGCTGTTATTGTGATATGCTGTTGTAGCTTAGAGTGGCAATAGGTAAACAGAAATGCTTTGGTGTTAACTCTAAAAAGTGTATTTGGGCTGTAGTTCATGTTATAAACTTATTTACGTTAATCTCACTTAATTATTTTGGTTTAGAGATGACAACTTACATTTTTGTGTTGAATTGAAGTAAAAGTTACAAATTTTACCTAAAAGGAAGTTTTTACTTTGACTTTACTTGAAACAATTAAGTTCAATGTTGTGTTCGTATCCTATGTCTGACGTCATGACACAAGCTTCACCAGGGACAGAGACAGATCCTGTACTGATAGGGGTGCTGTAAGGAGGCCATAAGGAGGCCTTAGTCCTTGATGCGGCTGTCACAGGTTTGATTCCAGACCTGATGACTTTTGCTGCATGTCTTCACCCCCTTTCATAACCCACTTTCCACATATACATATATATATACACACTACTGATACAAATGAATAGTGGTGCAGCTTTCATCTGGGCGTGAAATCTGCTATTGTATCTGACAGTCTTAAATATTTTAGAGACAACAAAAGGACGAGGCATTTGGTGAGTAGGACAAATGACTCATACAGTCTCCTACACATGGAAGGATGTCTAGCAAGTCCGGAAGTTAGACAGTGTTTTTGTTGTCTGATTTGTTGTAACTTTATTATATATATATATATATATATATATACAATGTGTCTTGTTTGTTTTTCTGTTTCTTCTCCATGTATATGAAGTGAGCGAGTGTTGCATACATGAGCATCATCAGTGTGTGTGTATGTTTCAACCTTAACATTTAACTATGTCTCCCGGGGGTTGGAGGTTGGCAGTGCTGTGGCTAAACTGAGGTGATCTGTCGCAGTGACCCAATCCATCAGCTGAGACAACACGGTGAAGTTGACAGGCCACTGTTACCCAAGGCCATGCTTTATCCAAACAGCCCTTTTTGTTCACATTGCACTATATGATATCTGTCCCTTTGTATTTTGTCAGGAAAATACCACAGGATCAGGAATGGTTGAACGTGTAAATTATAGTTCAGATTTAATAAAGACAAAACTACAAAATTCAGGAGAAATTTTAAGTCAAATCAGAATTTGCCACTATGGAAACTGTTAATTCTGCTTACTTTGAACATGCTTACAAAGTTATGAGATAAATGAAAAACAATTTTAATTCTTAAGATGGTCACATTTTACCCCTAACTTTCTGGTAGAGTTGGACTACATATCAAATTATACCAGTGAATGAGTGTCATTCTTTTTACTACTGCTAAAATTTATGTGAGTCTGATGTAGGGAGGTAAAACAGCTGTTAAAAGAAAACAAAGTAATTAGAAGACTAAGGAAAAAAAGTTCCAAAGGTTTAGATGGTGCCATAGCAAGCCAGCAAATTCAAATCCACACCCCTATTGTTGATGACAATTAAAAAAATGAAGAGCAGGGAATGCTTTTTTTATTTTTCATTCAACAATAAAACCCCTTGCATATTGTGTCACTCTCTGTTGGAAATGTCTGCTTCAGTTCCCATCACAAGTAAGAAAAAAAGTATTTATACTGCACTATGTCTTTGTCATTTAAATATATTAATCAAAGCCTAAGAAACACACTCTGCATGTTCAATGGTCCCAGGTAGAGCAGAGTTCACAATGAAAACATGTTTAACCCATGTCATTTAGTTATTATTTTTGCTCCTACCTAACCTCTCTCTCCCTCCTTGTGTATTTTCCTTCTAAACACAAAAATGATTGTGTTGCCAGCCCTCAAATAGGATCAAACACAACCGCAGTTAAAAGGTTTAGGTAAATCTGATTTTCTCTGTGGTTCCACTAAAAGCAAGAGCTGAGCCAGAAATCCGACACTTTGTGAACAAAACTGGGAGATAACACAGCACAAAACAGGCCGCAAAGGAACAACCCTTTTCAGCTTAGTAAACCAGGGTTTGATCTGATATATCAAGAGTGTGACAGCAAAGGATGTGTGAGTGCGGTAGGTGTTCTTGCAAGCCTTTATTACACTGTATGTCTCTACAGAGACAGGTATTGAGATGCAACAAGGGATAAAAAAATAAAATAGATGATGTCTGTCCCGTTGTTATACTCGACAGCCAAGTTGGACTGTCTATGAAAAATAATTACTGCTTACCTATAATTAGTAAGAACAAAGTTAGGCAATCAATCATGTACAGTGAACCATGGCTCAAATTAGATTTCAGCCACACCATGGAAAAAATCAACAACTAGTGTCCACCCCTCTTATTGAAAGTTTTGCATCTTAAGATTAAGCTGGTCAATTAATATCAGTTCATTTAGATAATTCCAGGTGGTCTGTGTGCTAAATTAATCTTAAACAAACTAACGGTGAATAAAGCAACCATAACCTGTTCTTAACTCAGATGCAGCAACTGACTAGCATGCACATTCTGTGAGTCCAGAGGGAAATGCATTAGGCAAAGGAGGGACGCACACCAGCATCTGCTAATTCCAGGTAAGAGTAAATTTGACTTAATTATAGCCATTTCTGAAAGCTACTGGTTTTTCCAAGCTTCTAAATTGATTAGCAACATACAAGGGAACTAGAACAAAACGAATCTCATTTTACAATAACAAAATCTGTCTGTTGATGTACATACCCCAAAGCTATTGTTTTGGCAGCTTTTTGTTTTGTTACTGAATAAACAATTGCATTTTTGCTAACTGTAGACTTCAAAGAACAATAGCATTTCAGACAACAACCCTCAAGTTCAATGCAACCTTTGAATTTTGATATCTAAATTACAGGTAAAGTAAAAGTCTAATCAAAATTCTTGCAAGTGGGTACTGTATTTATGTTCTGTAAAATGGCTCTGTGTGTACATATAACAAACTAGTGGCTTAACTAGAAATACTGCAAATTATATTATAATGTAGTTCTCTGAAACAAAATAAAGGTACGGGCCATTTGCCATAATAATGAACCAAAAGGCATTTTCTTCTTTTGAGGGGAATTGTTGCAACTCTTTTTGCTTGAAATAGCTAAGGGTTGTCCTACAGGTTTCACAGTTGAAAAATCCACAACCAAATGGTAAGTGGTAATCACTGTGTGATCATCCACAACTCAGCTACTCAAAATGTACAAATGAAAGTATGATGTTAATAAAATGAAAAAAATGTGATTTATTGGTTAAGCATTTCCACCATTTAATTTAAATTAATTTATTCATTTATTTAGCAGGGACAAAGTATACAAATGTAGAAGACAACAAGTATGTCTCTTGTGAGTACATAGCTACAGCTAACTCGCAACTCCAGTCGCTGACTGGGCATTTCAATACATGGAAATACATGCAACATATAAATCAAAAAACAATAAAAATACATACATTTGCCTGCCTACATATCCATATAGTACATGGTCAAACAGCACCAAAGGATCAACAAAAGTGTACATATGATTTTTTTAATGCCATAGTTTAATGTTTGTATTGTTTGTTCATAATAACATGAAATATGTTCCTGCCTTTATCTCTCTAGTGAGAGCAAAAGAAAATGTAATTTTCTTTTCAGCAGGAAGACTAATCATCTCGTTGTGATTAGGAGCTGAAGGTTAATGTGGGCTTTTGCAGATGGGGAAAGGAGCTGGGAGTGGAAGAGATCAGACCAGACAGTGCTCAGCTGAGGCTCAGACTGGCAGTACAGCAGAGGCACAAGGGGGCTATAAGTGGTTAAGAGCCTATGGATCAATGAGAGGAGAGGCCTGAGCCTCATTACACATGTAAATGTAGCTTCCAACATGGGGGCCCTGCTTTAAAGTCTCGCTATTTTAATTATTCCTTTGCTCTGCCCATGATAATTGGGTCTAACTCTGCCCAAGGCCTGTTGGCGGTGTAAGGTGAATAAAACTCCCTAATTACTTTGTCCATTTTTTAATTGTTATCAACTGAAAGACCTGGACCTCTATATGATTGGAAGGCAACAGCGCCTTTTGTCTTGGTTATCTAGACAGGCCTGTCCAATCAATCACCACTTGTTGGTTGGTACATGGTAAAACAACCCTTTGCCCTAAACTTATTAATAATTTTGGACTTTTAAGATATTCCGGCGGTTTTCTATTTGTTTATGTTGTGGGAAATGAACAAATGAAATGAGTTTTAATTTTATAACCTAAAGAACACACTTTTATCAAACAGAAGTTTACACATCACAAAGTAATCCTTTAGAGTGGAATAATCTCATATTCATTTAAATATTATTTCCAAGAATATTTTCTAAAAAGCAAATACCTGCAAATCCTTGCAAGGTCATGTTGACTGTTTAACTGGTTCATGTTCAGAATATTTTTTCTTGTTTTGTGTAAGATTTTTTACTTCAAATGTTTTCGAAAATGTTTTACAATTGCAAAAATGTCTACAAATTTATAGAAAAACACAAGTTAATTACAAATTTTTTTATAGAATTTCTAACAGAAAAAAAATACAACTCTGACTCATGCTCTTGTGCCAATTAAACATACGGAAATCCTCATAAGCCTTCAGTTATGTTAAACTTAGGCTTAAAAAGATCAGGATATTACTTGTGCTTATGTGACAAATCCCTTGAAATCTACAGCTGTTTATTTTAAGACTCAAACATTTCAACAATATGTCACTTTCATTCAATAGGGAAGGCAGAGAACAGAATGAAAGATGTGAAACTCCAGAGACTTGACATGCTAGAAATGTTAGAAACTATTTCTAAAAGAAAAATATGTTTTTCTCAAAAGGTAAAATTCTTAACAGATTAAATACTTTCTTTTAGTTAAAACTTAGTTTAGGAGTGTGAAAACACATGCAAAAAAGATATGTATTTTTCTTTCTATATATGCATTTGTTTTTTTATTTTTATTTTACAAGATATTCATTATATTAAATATGAAAAAAATGTCACAAATACCTGGCATTTTAACAGAAGTGGCTAAACTTTTGAGAGTAACTGTGTGCTTTGTTTGAAATTGGGCAATTAATATATAATTAGGAGATCTTTTTTTGTATATAAAAACGACAAAAAAAATACAATCATACCTGACCTGGCTTGGCATCTTCACATATAGCAGCTTCATATGGTGTAGCCAGTTCAGGAGGATTGTCATTTACATCCAGGATCCGAATACTAATGGCTGAAAAGGATGCCATTGTGTGGTTATCTGTGGAAAAGCAAAACAGAAAGTATTTAGACATGGGAATTCTTCACTGCACCAATTCAGAACAAATGTCAAGTCAAAAAGCTGCAAGACTAGCAAGTCCAATTCTTACCTAAATACAGTATTCATAAACATTATGACAAATGGTGTGATGGTGAAATTGCATTGCAGTACAGTCAAGGTCAGCAAAGAAAATAATGCCAGTGAGGAACAGGCCACTTGCAATGAGTCATTCACTTTAAAAGGAATCCCTTCTCCGGAGCAAGTATGTGGTGACAGTGGGAAGAAATTGTTAACAGAAAGAAATCTCTAATGGAACAAGGCTCAGTATTGGTGTTGTGTTGATAAATGCATAAGAAAATACACAAAAAAGACAGAAACAAAAGTCTTGGAGTATCGAGACCAAATCAGTAAATTAGAATATTGTTAAATAGTTAATTTAGTTTAGTAATTCAGTAAGTAAAACAAATTGCATTACTATGCACACTGTTTTTTTTTATTTCTGTTTTCCTCCTACATTCAAAATATGACAAAGATTAGAATCAGACCGATAAAATCAGTCTTTAAATCAAGGCTAAAACCTCACCTTTTTAAACTCTTTGATCAATAATAAGTGTAACATTGATCAATATATGTGATCCATATTTGCTTGATGATTTTGATGATGGCATTAGGCAAAATGCAGTGTTTATTGCTGTTTCATAATTGGTTGCTATGTTATATTTTTATGACGTGAAGCGCTTCGAACTGCTTTGCTGAAATGTTCTACATAAATAAACTCGACTTGACTTAAACGTTTGGAATACTGAAATGTGAGTTTAATGAAAGGCATGTTTAATACCTGCATTGGTTGTTATTTTCAAAAGCTACTTTTAATCTGACTAACAAGCCTCATCATAATACGTGCTCTAATCTATTGAATGTGTGCATAGTATTCAGTTAACATTTCACAAAATTTTTGAGAATCTCACTTAAAATCCTAAGAAGTACATAAAGGAAGTTCAGATGCAAGTTACTTCCTAACTTGCATATGTAACTTTTGATGCTAGACAGGGAAATTGCATAAAATAGTACTGATTACAAACTGGATAATTTTTTTATAACTAAAGTGTCTGCACACCATTCTTTACCAGTGCTTCACATATGTAAATGTAACTTAATAGTTTGTTTTTTTTTGTTATTGTTTTTTTTTTTTTTACCTTTTGGAGGCCATTATCCTGATGCAGTGGTAACGGAAAATTCTGCCAATTCTGAACACACAGCTGTACCTTAGCTTGCTGTACTCATGCCAAAATTGACAAGAGACAGTAGCTTTAAAATACTGCTAACATGCTGATTTAGCAGCATTTCAGTAATAGAATGCACTATGAATAAGGCATAACACTGTATTAATAGAGATATTTATCAATGACTTTTCAAAAGTCAGCATTAATGAGATAACACAGAGATGTGTGTATATATATATATATATATATATATGTATATATATATATATATATATATATATTATTTTTTTTATTATTATTTTTTGCAAGGGAGTGACCAGTCAGTTTAGCATTGTGCCAAAGTGCTGAATAACATTTTCTGGCAGTGTTGATTGATATAAAAATTGTATAAAAGGTCTCTGTATCTCTGCCATTGATGATGCAACTTCTGTACCTATTTAATGGCCTGGGTGCAAGTAAGTGCACCCTAAAAATGACAAAATAATGCACTTTACTCCAGAATTTTAGTGTTCTTACTAGATATATATGCACTCCCCCAAAAAAATTTTTAATGGACTAAAATGTGAATGAAAAAATGAAGATATATAATTACCACAATTAGGACTCACTTCAAATTAGCAAAATTTTTGTTTAAGTCTTAATTCTCCTCCTTAATGATATGATAATATTTGATTTAGTTTCAGTCATGCTCACAAAACATTGTGTACAATAAGGACAGAAGCCAGAGGGCCACTGAATGCTTCTATGTGTATTGTGTGTGCATATGTGAAAGTACAAGTTTGTATACAAAACAAAGAAAGAGTCAGAGAACATTATGTGGGAGCTTAATGAACAATCTGGTTGCTTGCAGCGCTGGTGTGGGTATCCTGGTTAATTAGAATACATAGCCCAGGAATAAATCAGCATGCACAACTAACACATTTGAGCGACACCCCGCAGAAAAGGCAGCAACAGCTTACCCATGGATAAAAATAATCCACACAAACTTCTGATGCTAGAAGTATTACATTGGATGTATAAAATTTGCTTAATATTGGTAGGGAGACAAGTGCAACAAACTCAAATAATAATACAGATTGGTTGTTTACTGAAAAATAAGACAAAAATAAATATGCCACAGACTAATTGAGAATAAAGCATGGCTTGATGCACCAAACACAGTAAAACAAAGCAATTAGACTTAGCGTGCTAGAGAGGGGTTTTCAAGCTCTAACCCGCTGTCTCGCCTCAAAAATCTAACTATGTATAATACAAGGTATGACAAATAGCATAAACTTCACATAATTACAAGGTTTTTACAAACTAGTTTATGTTGGACAGAAACATAAATACTGTTTGAGTACCAGTCCCAAACACCTCTATTCTTCTGTTTCTGCTTCTATTAAGGTTCTTAGTATAAAACCCACCAAATGTCAAAATGTACACCCTCTAGATTTTAACTTGAAGAGATCCAAACAGATTTATCAAATTGAAACAAAATGGACCATCTAGCATTTAAACTAAAAAAGAAAAAAAGAAAAGAAATCTGTAAAAGAGGTTCATTCATGTGAATGAAGGGGTACTGTTCCAAATCTGTCTTCAGATATAGGGGAAGGAAAGTAATAATACAAAGGTTCCAATAGCCTATTGGCATGCTCTGTATCTTTGCCACGCAGACCAGCTGTCGAGAATCATACGGTGGGAACGTCTCTCAGGCACTGCATTATGCTGACATTACTTCAAGAAGACAGATCGAGGATGTGAGCGGGTGTGTCTGTCTTTGCATGCGAGTAGGCATCTGGGGTGTTATAGAGCTTGTGACCAAATGGTTCAACGTTGCTGGAGGAAATTGTTTGGTTTAAAGTGTCACTTTTGTCAGGAGCAAAAAATGAAGATACAAATGTACTCGACTGTGCAGAGAGTTTGGTCTCTCCATTGAGCCAAGGCAGGCAAGCTGAGTGCAAAATATTGGTGTCAGACTCCGTTATTTGTCAGACTCACATAATGAATCACAAGACAAATACAAAAATTGCCACATTTTGTACACATCTTTACCTTTGGATAAAAACAAAGCAAAAAAACAAAGCAACACAAACATTAATCTACGCACAAACTACTATTTCTAATGAAATAACGTCCTAAAGGTATGCATGAACATTCTCACTTCAGATTAACTCCACTGAGGTTGTTTTAATACACCTTATAAAGTACTGTACTCATATGTAGTGATGCAACATTTTTGGTTGGAGAACCAGCAGTAATTCTATGTATACCTACCTTTGATGTTTGAATTGCTTAAATTAACAGGTGAGCCCACAGTCTGTGAGGCACTGACAGCACTACAACATTTGGCATATTGGTCAGGCTTTGTGTCTTAGAGAAACACAAGGCTAAAATAAATTTTCCAACCCATAGTATTTCTTATAAAAGTACTATTACCACTAAATGTGTTTACATTTGATCATACTGCATGACAAAGTTGTCTGTCACCAAAGGAAGCACAGGAGCAAAATCTACAGACTAGAAACTTCATGTAGTCATTTCTTATTTCTGAACCCATGAAGCACCCTAAAATGAACATCTTTGAGAGCTGATCAGAGTTGCTCCATCATAAAAGAATCCAAATGAAACATTAAAATTTGCAGACTAACACATGAACACGTTTAACTACATTCCATGTGAAACACCATGCCAGTGAAAGTGTCAAGTTTTTTCTTTACTGAGGACATTACAAAGAACATTCCTACATTTGTCTAACAGCTGTGTGTCAGACTGGAATATTGAACTATTAGTCTGACGAGTGATACTTACGGTGATCACAATCAACATTTTAGTTTAATAGTTGAAAATATTGAAGCTTTATTTATTATTGGAGCTTTGGTTTAGGGGCCCATAACAACAATTTATTTCTAAGATATTTTTTGCCTATGCCTAGCCAAACAAAAATTGTTGCCTCTGACCAACTATTTGGTGCCTAAACCTAACAAAATATTTATCAAGGTGCTAAAATATCAGCAAAACTTTAACCAATCCTGCTACTATACACAATGATTGATAGTGCATGTTACTAATTAATTAATTGGTCAGTATGTCATGTTTATTGTTTGAGTGTAATTTGATTTGATATTCAGCCTTCCTTGTCAATCTATGTCTTTCTTTCACTCTTGCTGCTGGGAAACATGTCAATATTAAATATTATTGCACATAAGTGTGTTTTAAAAGAGAAGACTAATTTTTACCTAAGCAGTTACAAATAAGAGGCTACGAAATGCAATAGTCAGTTGTATGATAAAACACTCCGCAGTAAATAAAAAGCATTAAAATGTGATTTTTGTTCATCTGTGAAAAATTATTCAGTTCTTTTGAACAATCAAGAGCTATTGCTCTTTGCTATTGTCCCTTAATTGCGGAGGATAAATCAAAGTGTGGCAGTCAATATCTCTCACAACATGAAACCAGTGACGGATTAGCTAATTAAACGCAAAATTTTGTTCTTATCTAAAAATGTTACATTAAGATGTACTTTTTTTGCTTGATAGTAATATGCTTTTATAACAGAGAAAGTAATTCTATTCATTTAACAACATAGTGGTTACAATGACTTATGCAGCTGATTGTACTTAATGTAGCTACATAGCAATGAAATTAATTTAGAGAGCTCTAAATTGGTCTTAACCCTATACCTGACCTTTGTTGATTATGCTAACATGGTGAATACTTGAAAAGCTCAAGCAGAAGACTGTTTCACAGTATTGTGAGACACAGTAAAAACATGTAATAACATCTTGATCTGATAGTTTTTATTAAACAAAAAAGGACTACTATTAATCCCATTAAATACATTACAATATTGCTTAACTACAGTTTAAATCAATAACTTTATTGCATAAATAAATACATATAAGCAATTGAAAACAAAACAAAAAAAAATCTTTGTAATTCTACAACTGTATTTTTATTTTTAAGTATGTTATATGTGATTCCTATGGCTGTGCCCAAATATATGACTGAATAATAACAAAAATACACTTCTCTGATTTTGTATCATTAGGTATTCACATGTTTGTGGACAGGTGCTTTGCAATGCAATACAATGCTCATTGTGACAAATTAAACTCTGTTGTGCATTAGGCTACCTGCAAACAGTAACATCCCCTTATTTGCTCTTTATTACTAAATTTAATCTAATTTTGCTTCCATGTTTAATTTCACTTATGCATTTGCATATATTTTGCATATAAAACTGTTTTGCTTTTCAGTTTAATGTTCCTTTCATATTTCACATCCCTGAACCTCAACGTGCTCCCAACAGTATGTGATTCGTTTGGACATACAAGGGATAATGTTCAAACATTCTAAGAGTCAAAAGGTCTGCATGTGTTTGCCAGACAGCAAATGTAGGGAAATTATGCAATGGTAAACATCTTTTCCATGCAATAAAGCAAGAGATAAAGACTTTCAGCATCTTCGGTATGTTTTTGCCCTCCGGGTGAAGCTCTTTTTTCCACCTACCTGTCTAGGTGAAAAAGCAGTTTTGCAAGGCGGTATCATACTCGCTATCAGTTCTCGAAAATTATATGTCACTCCAACTTAACCTGATACATTTCTATAGAGGAGGCTGCCAAGAAACTTGAGTACTCTGCTAGTGACAGTGTATTAAATGCTTCTCTTGTACTCAGAAGGTACTGCACTCCGTACAGGGGAGACAAGCATTATACAGATGGGAGGATGTTTCATCTTTCATTGTACCAGTGTCTGCAGATGTAGATGAAGACTATTAATTGGGCAAAGTTGAGGACGTGCTGTGTTTGCAAATGTTTAGAATTAGCAGGATATGTGTTTTAATTTTAACAAAAGTAACTTTCCTACGACTACATGCACAACGAGACATTTAGTTCACTTTTAGGGTACACTTTAGCCTTAAGATTCACTGAATATGAACTGTCAGGAAGCTCTTTTCTGTTGTGCAGTACTGATAAAGACACAATAAAGAAGTTCAAAGGTCTATAATGGACTGGAATAATTGAGGGAAATGCCACAAATAAGACTTTAACAATGTCTTCAAACCACCTGACCTTGTGGCTCTCTTAGTCCTAAAAGAGAATAAAATAATTATGGTTAAAATGAAGTTAGTTGTTCAAATGCTCCAAGTAGCCTCTTTTAAAGAATAAACAGTCAAAACCTCTTCCAATTTCCATCTCTGTTGTGACCTTATTTTTTCTTTGTGTCTATGTTTTCCCCTTTCTTTCGCTTGCCTGTCTGTGTGTCTGAGCTCTCCAGACTTTGTGAGCTAACAGGCGATAAAGAAACATACTGGGTGGGCATTCTAATGCCACTGACCACAGACTTTGTCTATGTAGATGTTTATGTGGTTGTCAGTGCAAGAAGCTTTATCTTTCAAGCGCAGGCATGTGTTTATGCCTAACACTGAAAGGTGCTGGGCAGCATTAAATGTTCAATTACCATTTAAATGTGCCTACGCCATAGTGTCATCCACAAAAAGAAACCAATTAGTCCAGAAGGATTCAAACTGCTTAGGTTTTGCCTTAACATTTGTGTAGGGTAACACTGCATTCAATTCGGTTTTGATTGTAGTGATTATTAAAGAAATGAGATTCTGAGGAGAAACACAACAGGAACAAATATAAAGAATTTTTAAATGTTGTCTTGTTTATGGCATTGTTTCCTTTGTCCCTCTCAGTGTGATGTAAGATCTCTGTCAGATGCAGAATCCAATCTATTCAGCCATCACTACAATCCCAAAATCACTCCATCTGAATAAGATTGAAAAAGAGAGAAACTCCAGGTCTTATCCATTTTCGAGTTTTCTTCTAATGGCATAGTGATAACTTTCCTGCTATGTAAGTTATTACATTCTTTATTTCTTTGCTATGACAAACACCCATTGAGATGAAAAAAGAAATGTTCTCCAGTCATTTTTAGTATTGTGTTTTGTAAGCTGAACGAGTAAAATGATTACTTTATTTTCCCACTGGAATTTAAAAAACTGTATGGATGACTACACCAACAACTAAGATGTCCCTGATGAGTACACCAAGAGCTTTGATTTAAAAGACATTAGCATACCACACAAGTGATATGTTATTTACACATCCACATGCATCACTGGTGTGTTGATATGATTATAAGCAAGCACAATCACGACATGGTCATTTGCTGTCTGGCATGTGCCCATGTACAGTAGATGACCATATTGCCATATTATTGGTAATATGGTCATCATCACCAATGATGACCATATTTTTGAGAAACTGAAACTTTATCTAGTACAGATTAAAGACAATGTTTGTAATTTGTGTTTGTGGCTCATAACAGTGTAAACATTTCATCAAAAGGGGTCCAAACAACTCAATATGTTCAATATGTTTCACTGCATCTGAAACAAAGTGCATACTGTAAACAATTTGATGGCAGTTTATGTACTTTAGTAATAATATAGTTTAGTAATAATGTCAATGAAGTTTCAAATTATTATAAACTAAATTGTGTCCCAATAATGTAAAGGTTTAATTTCAGAACTTTTTGTCATCTCATTAGATAAGTGCATATATGTCTAATATGATAAATATACAAAAATACATTTTTAATCATATTGCTGCTTATGGAAATAATTCCACATGATGTTTTTTTATTATTATTTTTATCTTTTACAAATTTCTGATTTGGCATTGGTGATTAATGGTGATTAACAATCAGTGTTATAAATATGCATAAAACAGAAATTCATGTACCTGCTTCTACAGCCTTCACAGTGATGTTGTGCCAGCCTGCCGTCTCTCGGTCCAAAATCTTCCCTAACGTAATGGCACCAGACTCAGCATCAATATGGAAGATCATGTCCTGGTCTGTTGTCGGATCAATGGAAAACCTGATGTAAAAAAATAAATAAATAAATAAACAAAGACATAAAATATAGAGATTTAAAAGAAATTGTGCAACACATTTCTCATATGTTTTAAGTTTCTGTTATTTACTTATTTTTTGGGATTTCCTAAAAGGTTGAAAATAAAAGTGATATAGTGTTTAAAATAAATAATCAATTGGTTGCTCAAATTCATTATGCTTAGACCTGGTTTCTATGGTTGTTCTACTCAATTAGTTAAAGGTGATACAATATAATGCATAGACAAACAATAAATTTTCTTCTAAATATGCTTAATATTATATAATTTTGTTTCAACAAAACTATATTAAAAAATCAAAAATATAAGGCTGTCCTTAAAAGTTCATAATCCAGCTAAAATGTTGGTCAAAATGAAGAAAATTGGCTAATGCAGCATTGACAATGTAATAAGATCCATGAGGCCATATAGTCACACTTTCTGAGGGAGGCGCAAAATATAAAAGTTTCATTGTGCACTCTGGCCAAACCATAAATGGATGTTTCCTTCTATGGGGTACTGGCTGCTCTCAGAAAAGTGGTGAGTAAACAAAAAAATGCTGAAAGGTTGCTTTGTTCTTAGTTCTTCTCCCCAATAGCACACACACACACGCACGCACGCACATGCCCGCGGACACACCAACATGCAGGCTGACAAAGATGCGCCCATGTAGATGGCTTTCTTGGGCACCCATAAAGTAAAAATAAAGAACTACAAGCTCTATCAGTTCTTATGGCTTCTGTCCGCCAGAATTCTTATGGTTTCATTAGAACAGAAGCTAGGTGATGCAGATATAATTGTAAGGCAGTGCGAGATAAAAACACAGGACTTTGAGTAGATCATAAAAAAAGAAGTGTTAACAGAATAATTTCTGTTTATGTATAAATTGTACTCATATTTATAAATGTCAATTCATGAAAATAGACTGAAAATGTTTTGCTTTGCTCTCATAATGTAGCTAATGAAAAATAATGCGGTGGCACATTCTGACACAGCAAAGAAAACATTGCAATGTACTTTTAAGACTATATGCACTGAAATATCTAAATACGTAAAATATTTCATCTTAATCGTTCCACTTTCAACTTTGCTTCATACATAAAGATGATAACTAAAGGCACAAGCGCCAAACCTTAGAACTATCAGGCTACACTGAGAGGTGAACCCTTTTTTTTTGTTTTGTTTTTCTATGTGGGAGCTGGATCAGAGACACGCAGTAAAGCTGTAGCTCTGAACTTATTTCTTCGACCACATAAAAGAACAACACAGAAGAATTTTATTTATAGGATTCAAGATTTGCCAGCTAATATGCTAAAGACAAACATCATGGTGGGTAATTCCATGATGAAGTTTATGTAAAAGACAACAAATTGTAGCAACAGTCATAGGCATTAAAGGAGGGGATGTCATGTAAAAATTAAATTTTTGAGCTCTATGTCATGTTATGCTATTCCCTCTACAAAAACATATCTGGAGAGTTTATTTAATTCTTTTATGCATGTTTGAGAAATCCTTGATTCTCCGGGGGCCCCCATTCGGAGTGCATAAACACTTGCTCTCACAATGTGTTGCATATTTTCACAAAATTTCTCCTTGGAGTTGCGGTCTCCAGCTGAGCTTCTCCTCCCCTGTGCCTTCCCCACTGGAGATAGGTATAAGCTCATTATACAAACTACTCTCCGTTCAACACTTCTAATAATGGTTGTCTTTACAATATAATTCTACACATAGAACACAGTTGAGGCCAGAAGTATACTCAGAATAAAAGAGTAAATTCCCTGACTCCGTCCCCAGAATCACAGGTTCCCACCGAAGCGAAGCGACTTGACAGAAGGCAAGTCACTGCAGAACAATTTACTTTCCACATGTCTGAGGTATTTACTACGCTTGGTAAGTAATTTTTTCTGAGATGGTTTATATAACTATTATTTTGAGTTGAGAACAACCTGTATGACGCCACATTGCTTGGTGATAGCATATTTAGCTTAGCACGCCGAATGTTTGTTTAATTAATCTACATAGACACTCTGTTAAAACATACAGTAGTTATGTTTACATAGGACTATTTCCAGATTTACAATAAACAATATTACAAGCAAGAAAATGCCTGTCTGACCTATGTCACAAAAATGCATCTTCTCACAATAAGTTTAACTGCTTCATGCTTCATGGAGAGAGCAATCAAGTGTGTTGTGACTTTTACTCAGTAAAATGGGTTGCACCTACATTTGGAGAACACCAGTGTATATACAGTATATCATGATGTAAGGCAAGGGCAAACTATTTATTTTAACTGTGCAGTAAAAGTGCTACTATATTTTAAAGTGACTAGTTTTTCACAATGTTCCTTCTTGGAAAAAGACTGAGGTCTCGTTATGTGTCTATATATCAAAGCAAAAGGGAGGAGATAGTTCTTACCACAAGAACAGGCTGGACTGAACTGGTACCCTGCTTAGAACTTCATAGTGAGATAATATGTTTCTATCTACAATAGTAATTATTTGTTATTTTCTACAACTACAAAAGTCTATAACTGTGTTTTTGTTGAAGAGAGCCCTATCTAGCTATTTCAAACAATAACCAATAAAACACTGCCCTCTAGACAGATAAACGTGATGGCCGCCTAATCCCAAAGAGCAGGTTCTTTAACTTGCAAACCTCTAGTCATTTAATTCATAGTTTACAGGTTTTTTTTCCAACACATGAGCTCACAGGTGTACTCATATTATCCAAATACATTCAGCTAGAGCTATTTTAACAGTACCATCGTGTGGTGCTCTATTACACATGGAACATTGGATGTCATGCATTTTTAATCAAGGTGATGCTTAGGGACCTGTGTGTTGGTTTATGTTGTATTAATAAGACTGTTATAGCTTTATCTACAGCCTCTCCTCACATTGCAATTACAGTTAAAGGACACAGAAACCAAAGACTTTTCAATAGATAAAAACTTTGCCTGTATTTTCACTTTATTATGAGAAATTAAAAACAAGGTTTTTTTTGTTTTTTTTCCCAGAAATCAAGATATTTGTATTTATATTAATTTCATCCAGTAAATTACATTTCTTTAAATGGAAACTATAAAATTTTTAACAGATCCTATTTATGTGTGTCAGCTAAGGACAGCTGATTTTTTTATTTCTATAACAACATAGGTAGGTCTACAAAATAAATTATTTTAGAAGGCTGTTTAAAAAATGTAGTGTGTGAAATTGGGTGTTGGGGTTTTGAAAAGAAGCAGTTACTGTTTGTACGTTTTTTATTTTTATTTTTTAAGGTCAGAGTTGAAAATACAACAAGAACACCCCTTAAATTAGAATTCTGGGAAAGTAAGTGGTTTTCCTACAGCCTCATGTTTGGTACACAATATGGCTGCAGCAAGTAGTAGGTATAAACTATTTACTGGCACTTAAGATATTAAAGAAGAAGAATTATGTTTATTCCAGGCAAATAATGTTATTTATGACACAATCAAGTAACTAATCAGTAACTTGTTGTTACCGTTAACTGTTATAAAAATGCTGTATATATCAAAGGTAACGTAACACAATGTAACACTTTAAAAGTAGGCCTCTCTCTCTTTTAGAAGTCCTGCTTTTTCAGACTCTCCACCTTCACGGTGTCATCACAACATTCCTCTGTCAAGCATTTGACAACATTTCAACCAATGTTTCACTGAGAAGTAGTTCCTGTGATGAGCTCTGCAGGGGTAAAGTTCCAACTGGTGTTTGTTAATTTCTGCTACCGCTAGTCTGAAGGAGCTGAGTAGAAGAGTCATGGGGGAGGCCTGCTGTGTAATGCAGAAGCTCTGCTTGGGGACTGCAGCTCCAGGGAGGAGCTTTGTCGAAATGGCTGCGCTCGGTTACACCACTTGTTTTCAGGATTGCTACCAGGGGAGATTAAAGGATTTCTCAAGCATGCATGAAATAATCATAGGAACAAAAATAACAATATGACTTGATGTGAAGCTCAAAAAAGTCAATTTTACATAATACCATCCCTGTAAACCAGTTAAGCACACTGTACTATACAACTCAAATTTCCAAACCTGTTTCATTAGTATTTGAAAACATAAAATTGAGAAATACATTATAATCATCTTGTATCAATAATTATAGATAGAACCACAACAAACAGCAATTTCCATCAGTTTTACAACTTGCAACCAGGACACGCTCGCTTATGTGTAGCATAATTCCTGTATCTATACTGCAACTTCTGAGGCAAATCTAACAAAATTCTATTCTTCCCTTTAACGTGACACCTCTCCCTCTCTCAGGTGTCTCTCTGGGACAGAATGGATGACCAAACAGACTTAACTGTCTCTGATGCTCAAGTGCAAGCATTTAAAATTAAGCTGTAGAAACAAGAGATAACACTCTAATAGGAAAATAACCAAAATCAGCCCCAAAAAATGAATGTGTGCTCAGATATGTGCATGGATTTTTTTTTTCCTGTAATTTATTAGAGGGAATCTCCAGTGTACAGAACTAAGTCAATAAAACACAAGTGAACTGTGGAAAAAAGTCTAAAAAACTTCTGTACATTACTCAGTCCTTTATGTATTAAATGTAGGGAGAATTCATGAAGCTACGGGGAATTATTTCTTTCATACCTC
Source organism: Alfaro cultratus (assembly GCA_903066825.1). Classification (NCBI taxonomy): domain Eukaryota; kingdom Metazoa; phylum Chordata; class Actinopteri; order Cyprinodontiformes; family Poeciliidae; genus Alfaro; species Alfaro cultratus. Next base: position 25,610 of record CAEFZX010009796.1, on the reverse strand, counting down.
ACAGGTTTGTTCATCACATCTGGATCCCTGGCTGTGACAACGCCAACGAGAGATCCAACTTTAGCATCCTCCTGGACTTCCATGACAGCACCTTCCGCTGGTAGAAAGATGGGTGGCTCATCAATATCCGACACAGTGACTTTAACGATTGTCCGATCTCGGAAAGAGCCCAGGTCAACAAAGCGAGAATCAACGTGTTTATTTACTGCCTCCACAATAACACTGTGGATCCTCTTGCTCTCGAAGTCCAGCGGCTGACAAAAAAAAAAAAAAAAAAGCATGTTCAACACATCAAAATTTATCGCTAAAAATGAAATGTTCTTCAAATACTGATTGGTTACAATCCACATTTGTTAGCACCCATAATAAAGTTGTGTAAAAGGCTTAAAATAAATTAGTCTTTTATTGAAGCAGAACAATGTCAAAACATTTTTTTAAATACATGCGACTTATTTTCATTATGTCTTCAGATTTCATGTCATAAAAATAATTTTAACAAAATCTATTGTGTTTCTGTCAATAAGAAAGCACTTAGTTTTCTACTATAACATTGTACAAGGTCGGAGCATACATACCTTTCTAATGCCCCCCTCTTCTTAGCAAACCAAACATTTTCTATAGGACATAAGTCTGTGACCTGTTAAATTAAGAAGGCCAGGTATTGATACTGTATCTGTTGAACCATTTCTTTGCTAGTTTGCCCATATGTTTTAAATTGTTACAATGCTGAAAGAATCATTGGACCATCTAATTCCCAGACTTTCAGTTGATCTTTTAATATTAATAAAAAAGTAATGAAGTTAATCCAGTCTATCCATTTTCTAAACCTGCCTATCCTTGAACGGTACCGGGGGGGGCTGGCGTCTACCTTTGGCAGTCACTGGGTGAGAGGCAGAGTAAATCCTGAACAGGTCAACAAAGAGAACCAGGAACAAAACAACCATGGACATGCACACACACACATAAACGCACACCCCCTCACACACACGCACACACACACACACGCACACACACACACACACACACGCACACGCACACACACGCACACGCACACACACGCACACACACGCACACACACGCACACACACGCACACACACACACACACACACACACACTTATGCCAAAAGACAATTCCAAGAGACCTGTTGACATAACAGTCATGTTTTTGGACTTTGAGAGGAAGCTGGAGTTCTCTGAGAGTACCCATGTATATTGTTCTAAAATTAAATGCAATATGCTGATTGGGAGCACCCACCTACTTCAAAGATATCACAGGTATAGATGTTTCATAAAATCGCCAACATTACCTGGACCCACGTTACCAATGTTTTTAAAAACTTCTTCCCACATAATAGCACAATTATCCAAGTAAAAAAAAAAACAAAACAAAACAACTTTACAATTACTTTAAATGTTAAATTAAAAAAATATATGAAAACTTTTGCTATTGCATACATGATAATTTATTTGAAGGCCTTTACACACCTTCACCAGGGATGGCATTCAATGTGGCAGCACTGTAATTTTTATACAGGAATTAGCATAGATTCCAACACTGTTGGTGGCACTGTGCCAGTAGTGTGGGGGGGAAAAAAGACTGTTTTTACCCCTGTTAAGGTATTTGACCATTGCTTACAGCTCATTTCTTGCCTTTAGGTAATGCTCACGGCAACATATCTAATCTAGTTTAAAGTTAATGGTTTAATAGCAAAAAACCCCTGAAGTAAGCATATTATACCCTTTATAACTGATACTGCTCCATAATGTATTGAACATAGTCTGGGCTTTTCTCATGATTCACTGGAACATGCAGTTTCCCATTATCCTTTCTAGAGATAATCACTTTCCTACTAATTCAATAATATCAGTAAGTTGCTTTTCTTTTATTCATGTGAAGATAATGTGTACTTTGTGTATACTATTAATAACATTAGTATAGACACAGGATTTAAAAGCAACATGGTGGTTGCTGTTTATGTCTAATGACTGCAAATCTTGCTTTGTTCTCTCCCAGTGCAAAACCATTCTTGCAAATAATGAATAAGACATTACAAAAAAATCAACCTATATAATATTGTTAGCAGAAACTACAATAGGCAGAAATATCACTAGAATGTGAATAAAATCATGTTCCTATGTAAAATAGTCTATAGATAAGTCATATTACAACTAATAGGAATTTTCTCATTAATTTTACTAGCACACATGAAAAATACTGTATTTTAATGTGTATGAAATACAGTATTTCATACACATAAAAATGTGTATGAAATAATGATAAATTTTAAATGAATGTTCCTTTCATTTAAAATAAAACCCGTAGTAAATAAAAACACTGCAGCAGAACAGCCTTAATTCAGATGTACCTTTTTGATGGAGACAACAGCTTCCTGTGTTTCAACATCTATAGTGACCTTGAAGAGCTCTCCTTCGTCAACGATCAGATAGCTCATATCTGTGTTCTCCCCCATGTCTGCATCAGTAGCAATGACGCTTCCAACCGGTGTCCCCACAGCTGCCCCTTCTGACACCGAGAACTGGTACATCTCTGGAGAGGAGGTGGCCGGAGAGAGAAAGCATAAACATCTCAAACAATGCTTGTATTGATGGCATTATATAAAATACCACAAAGAAGAATGAAGTGCAAATGAAGAGGAAAGCACCAAAATTAGAAGAGTTTGATAATCATAGGCAGGCTATTAGAGTAGTAGGTGGAGGGAGTAAATAGCTTTAATAAATAAGAAAAATGACTGAAAAAAGAAAGGAAATAGGATCATACCAATGACATGTTAAGACATACAAATTTTGGTTAATACCATCCATCTTAAAGCTTTATTTAGCTTAGGCATTTTTTACTAGTCCTATATATTTTCCATTTGGTATTATAAAATAATTGCTTCAGAATGTGCTTTTGTATTTTGCCAGACTAAACCCAATAATTCTGCTACAATGTCAGGAGTGTTCAATAAAAATGTATAATTTCTTCCACTGATCATTATGAACTAGATAAACAGAAGGAAGATGAAATATGATTGCTACAGGAACAGGAGACATCTGAGATCTTACACACATCATATGTCATCCTTTTGTGTAACTGATTTATAGAACTGTATTCCAGATTCTGTTTCCCAACATCCAGCAGTGGAGGCACTATAAGTCTGCAGGGCTTATCACTTTGACTGAGTAAATATGATTTACTGAGATGAAAAAGTGATTTATACACAAATATGAAAAGGTGTGTGAATACATATCACTCACTGTCAAATAGACTGCTTGCACACTGGCTTAATCAAATGTAATACTATTTATAGGGTTAAAGTGCTAGTTTATCTAAAAAAATCCAATGCAAAATAAATGAAATAATATCCAGAAAAAAAGTACAATGTTTTGATAAATGCATTTTCTTTCCTTTAAGGATGAGACATATACAGTATTAGAAAACTGCATTACTTCTACAATTGTACGCATCTATAAAAATATAATGATGTGTATAAAATAGTAATTTTATAATAAATATTATAAAAATATGATTTACCAATAAACTCAGATTTTGTATAAAAATATGGAATGACAGCATTTTGAGAGCACTTTCAGATTATACCACTTAAATTCTATCAGCATTGTAGGTGATTTCAGAGTACAGTAGTTTTAAAGTATGAAGTAGAGAGAAAATGATTAATGGTTTTCAATTGTTTAAAAATAAAGCCTCTTTTAATATATATCCTTAACATAATCCAGTACTTACTTCAGTCTGTTAGTAGGACAATTATTAGTTGTGCTCTCTTTATACAAGTAAGCCCTAAATTATTGGAAAAGATCAGAATGATAAATGTAAATACTTTAATACGTTGTTTGATTATCTTTTCTCTTTCTTGTCCAACAAGAAAAAAAAAATCCATATCTATGCCAGAATTATGAATACTTTTGGACTTAACTGTGTGAGAAAGAAGAAAATGTTAAAATAAAAAACAGTAGGAATACTGGGGGTGTTTGCCAAAAGCCATGTAGTAGACACAGCAAACATGTGAAAGAACACAGTCTGGTCAGATGAGACTGAAATTAAACTTTTGGCCAAGATGAGAAAATCTATGTGTTGAGAAAAACCAACAGTGCTCTTCATCCTGAACATTCCCAACCAAATACCAATAAGATTTGGGAGTGGTTTCACAAAATAGGAAATAGTTCAAGGGGTATTTTGCAAGGTCTTGTACATGACATGTTTTAAAAAATATATAGATAAATAAGCAGTGGTGCCGATCAGTTCTCCACCATTGATATGACACCGTTTTGTGGGGCTGAAATGGCCCATAAATTTAATTTAAGCGATTTTCCCAGGCCTCTCATGAAACTACCTATTGGTGTCAATGGCCTGCAGGTTTGCACATTATTTGTCTTTTTATTATGCTCTCATTTCTCTTTCCAGAGAAAAGTCAGTCAGCTATTTCCAACTGCTTTCTTTTCTCCTCCTACACGACCATCTCTTTTAAAATCTAAAGTAAGAGAATGTGCAGGAAACACTCACTCTGTGGAAAGCGTGGTGGGTTGTCATTAACGTCTGTGATCACTATGGTCACCGTGGTGGAGCCAGAGAGACCACCCATTTGTCCTGCCATGTCTGTTGCCTTGACGACCAACTCATAACGATCCTGTGTCTCGCGGTCCAAATCTGCCACTGCTGTCATGATTATTCCTAATGATTGAGAGAGATTGAAAGCAAAAGCCAGAGGGATAAGTTGAATAGTTAGTCAATGAGGCCAGAAAAGGTTACATTAGTTGTTAGCTTAAGGAGTAGCATGTTATAGTGTTGTTTTTTTATTTATTTTTTGTCAGTCTGAGTATCCATTTCTACTCAGTTGTGTATTAAAAGATGTAAACATCAGGCCCAACAATATTTAACATTTCAAACTAAGAAGTTTCTAAGGGCATGAAATTAAGTTCCCAAGAAATTAAGGTTTGTGTATCTGTAGAACCAAATTGGATTTGTAATTGAGGTTTGTACGTTTGATGAAAAGCTTGTGCCTGTCTAACAAAAATATATTTGTGATTCAGTTTTATAGTGTTTGTAAGCCTCTGATTACAAATACAAAGTATCAATCTATGTACAAAACTCATCTGTCCTCTATGACACACTCTTTGTTATAATACCAAATACTGATCAAAATTTTCATGTCTTAACCTGATTGGACGACAGTGACATTTCAAGGGTACTAATTAAGGTTGATGTTTTTATGTTATGTTTAAGGTCTTGAGAAAGTGCCATGAAGTTTACTATATGTCGGAAGACAAAGTGCTTAAAGTCATGGGTTTCTAAAAATTCTTAATATTTTGATTATATATGTAGATGTACTAATCACAATATAAATTTCAAGAGGGAATATATAGTATGTAGTATAGCTTCTCAAGTGCAGGCCTTTAGAGTTGCTTGGGTGTTTATGCAGAGTTATATGCTGGGTCACCGTCTCAGGGGCGCCACCAGGAATCTTGGGCCCCATGACAAAAAAATAATTTGGGCCCCCTCTTCTGTTACAATTTCTTGAGTCTATTTGACCCATAAAAGTCATCTAATTTTAAAGGCTTGCAACTGCCTTGCTTTCTTTGGATACTAGCACAATATTTACTGCTTGTGAACTTTACATGCAACAGTCGCGGCTCCAGACGAGTTTATCAAGGGGGGCATCAACTTATTTTGGGCGGGCAAAATGAATCTACGTAGCTGAACATAGACGACATCAGTAGTCTATGGGCTACTTGTTAACAAGCTTAAGGTGCTGTATTGTTACTAGCTATCCATCATTTAGCTAACATTACCTGCATCCAACAGCATTACTCAACTCAGTTGATTAATTTGGGGGAAAAACTGTGCAAAGATCTTTGTGTTTTGCTGGTTTGCTGCCATGATTCTAGCAGCTCCTGTGTAGCTCTGCACAGCAGCAGAAAGTCTCCGTCGCTGCCACACAGGTGTAAACCCAGCGCAAGAGTCTCAGGGTACATGATGCGTTTGTAGGCGGCTCGGAAAAACAGGTTGCGAAGTGTTGACAATGGTTTAAACAGTTTTAACTGCTGAAAAAAGTGACAGAGGACACAGATATGGGAAGTGCCAACTCCCCTACTGTATTAAATTGACATAGGAATAACAGACAGTTGGCCACTCCAAGGTAAAAACAACAAACAGCTTCCAGTCCAGGGGGGACACAGCTGACTCTGTGGGCGGGCAATGCCCCCTAACGCCGTCGGGCCTGCCTCATGCTGTATGCAAATAGGTTGCTTACATTTTTTTTAATTAGTTTTAGCTTACAGAAAAGTCTCTCCCCAGGAGCAACAGTCATAGCTCAACAGTCAAAATATAAATAAAGCAATCCAGACTTCTCCAAAAATGCTATGTAGTTGCATTTCATTCAAGCTGCAGTATATAACATTAATAAAAATACATTTTCTCTTTATAGCTAGACTGAGCATTCACAACAGGCTGTTTTAGATGCAGCATAGCACACAGTAAGGGGGAGGAAGGATGAACATCAACATGAGATTGTGATTGGCATTCACAATCTCATGTGATTGTTATTGTCTACAAGCCTCCTGCTTCTGATTGGTTGTTTCTAGGTAGCACTGGGAGAAGGCAGAGGAAATACATTTTTCAGAGATTAACTCATGCCATACTTTCACCACATAATGGCAGTTTTAACAAATATGTAAAAAATACATTTTTTATAAAAGTTACATACTGCAGCTTTAATTTCACCAAGGAGAAGACGGGTCAGGAGGGAAGTCATAACAGATATCTGTATTTTAAATGCAAGTTAAGGTAAAACTGTTTGGAAGGCTCCAGTCCAGACACACTGGACTGGAGCCAGTAATATATAATAATAATAATGTTGTTATTATTATTATTATTATTATTACTATTATTATTATTATATAGATTGTTTGAATTTCTGTCAGTAATATTGTTTTTGTTGTGTAATTGTAAAAAGAGCGAAGTCACAGAGAAATCCCTATAGACTCACTGGGATGATGCTAACTAGCTTGTCATTGAACACAGTGTTGCTCAGTTTTTTTCACTGGGACTTGGGTAAGCTCTAACTGGTACCAGAGTTGTATGCTGACTGACTCATCTGTTGTTAAGTGTGGTAAAAGGTACAGGGACAAGTTAAATATATGATTATGTTTTTTATGAACTGTTTTTTTTTTTCCTTAATTCAGATGGTAGTTAAATGGAGGCAAACAGTAGTCTGTAGCTAAGCTAACTGTGTTAAATGGTTGATAATCTCACACAGTCTACTCATCTTTCTTGGAGAAAAACTGGGTTACAAATTGATACTCTTGTCTTTATATATATATATATATATATTTTTTTTTTTTTTTTTTGTTGAAAATTTGACTACAAATTTTCTTGGCAGCATAGCAACCACCAGTCTTTCTTGTTTTCTACAGTGGCTGCTGAACACGTCAATGTCAAGCAGAACGAACCATTTTATGCAGATCCAGGGGGTATTCACTGCAAATATGGATGTGTGCTTATTGGTCTGGGAGGGTAACATTTAATTTTTAATGCTAAAAACAATTTTTTGAAACATAATATGATTAATTCTGTAATCGACAGGGCCCCAATTTTGTTCATTTCTATGAAAAAAAAATACTATTTTGTGAGGTTCCCCTGTTAAGACTGTCTTATTATTTAACCTGCTTTCTCTACAACAATAATTTTAAATTTGAATGTGGAATCTGGTCATATAAAGCTGATGTACTAAATGTACTTTTATTTTTAAATAGGTATGTGAGGAATTTGATTCTTTGATTTTTAAGGGGCATATTTTTAGTTTGATAAAGAAGTATTAATGAATGTGTTACTTGTAAAAAAAAATAAAAATACATTGTTCATAAATGGGCTTATAAATATAAAGTTTGGAAATGCAGGACATGTAATGTAGTTCTGTTGTTGGTTTGAACCTAGATTTGAGAGCAGGGAGTTTTCTTGTGACTGTGTGATCTTAAGTGAGGTGTGAAAATGGTTTTGTGCTTTTGCACTCAGTCGATGCAAAGACTTGCTGAAGAATATATTCATGTGGAGCTTACTCATGTAAATTTGTTTTACAGAATGTTTCTTTTATTATTATTTTTAAAAACAGAAAAATCCTGAGCCACTAGCTGCAAAAGCTGCTTCTGCTCATCTGCTCTTTGTCAATGCATAACAATGCAGTGTCTCTGTCAAAATTCTGAAGCAAATGACACCTGCTTCATACAGAAAAAAATGCATCTATTTCTCAGGCAATTCATTTCATTATGCTACAGCTCTTAATTAACCTTGATCAAAAATATTGGCATTAATTTTTTGTCTACAAAAATGTGATGTACAACAGAAAAATCAAGAACAAGTTCCCAGAGCAGAAATTTCTGAGAAAATCATCAGTTTTGATTATTGGAAAATAAAAAGTCATGAAGAAACCATTCTAGTTTCAGGGGTCTTTAAAATGTTAACTTTTTTTTTACTGTTTTGCAGGGTGGGGGAAATGCACATACCATCTTTGATTGGCTGGTCACACACTTTTGCTATTGATCTCAGCCAATAAGCTGCTGATTTGAATGGAAGAGATAACAATCAAACACAACATTGGAAGCTAAGAGAGAAGAACAGAGAATTTCCCAGTTGGTATATTGTTGTGCAGCTGCAAACTTTCTCCAGAGTTTATGTACAAAGGATTCTGTAGTAACAGAAATAGAGTAGCAGATAATAGGACCACTTAGATGACCGGAAGCACTTTAAGTCTGCAAGAAAACTTTTCAATTTTTTCATGGAGTAACTTTCAGAACTTTTTCTGTTTTCTAAACACAATTATTATACATAGCACTAAATATTTGTTTTGTGAAATGTACTTAAAACTTATGTGATGGATTTGAAAGGCTTTGTTGTCCATCGCATGGTTAAGTCTGTTCCACTGCACTCTACATGTAACCTGTCACATGAAGCGTGAAATTCTGCATGACACTACTGGCACACCGGCACTGTGTCACTGCGCCTGGGTTGAGTACGCTATGACAGTGACCGGGCGGGTCTTGTCTCAGACAGCATTCAGATGTGGGCAAAATCCATGTACCAGTCACCAGATCCACATCACACTCAGAGGAGATTACTGCACCAGTTCTGCACTATGCTGGGATCATAGTGCAGAACTATGGTGTCAGGGAGGGCCATGATCTATGCTGGCATCATGACCCTCCCCGACACCTGAAAAAAAAGTGTTTTGACTCTGACCCGGTTCAGGTCAGGGTCAATTCGGCCAAAAAATGAAATAAAAATTCTGTATCTATGCCGCATTTGGGTCAAATGCAATACATTTATACCACCTGTGGACGTGGTGTGGAACTGTAATTCAGATTAGGCATGATTTAATTATGTTCAGGGTTCACAAATGACACCATGACAAAGGCTCACAAGACAGAAGCTTATAGCCTTATTGAAAAAAGGGACAAAAGTTTAAAACTTATAAGCCATAACCATATAATCCAAACCATATACGCCAGTCAAAAGAAAAGAAAAGGTGTCTACACATGTTCCCAATCACATCTGTTGACAGTCAATGCTGTGGTGTGGGGCTATAACAAAGTAATGTGAATGAACAGCATTACTTAACATCCCTGGGTATCTCATCAGGTAATAGGAACAAAATTTTCATGCCAACATTCAAATGCCAATATCTTCTTCAGTTTATTTAGTTCTTTATGTTTGACATCTTTAGAAAACGTAGAATCCACACTTCCATAATCTGTAAATAACTTGTTCCTGGTTTTGTCATGGTCAGTCACAAGTGCTGAAGCAGCTCAGTTATTCTTCAGATGAGCTGAATGGGAGAGGGCTTGTCACATTTGGCGCTCTGCCCGTAAACCATTTTATGGCTTAGTTGTAATAAAATGAATAATATATATGGATAGAATAAAAGCATGGCAATTCCATCCTGAATAGCATTACAACTCTTCTGTGGTGGTAAGAGCACACTTATGCCTAAGAAGTTAATATCCAGAAAGCATGTAAAGAATATAGTGTACTTTTTTAATACTGGGGAAGCATTTAAGACCAGCCTGTCAGTGGTGTGATGTTAGAACTGGTTCCTTAAAAGGTTGGGTTTCTGCTGGAGGATTTCTATGAGGAGTTTGAATGTTATCCTTGTGCATGCGTGGGTTTTCTCAGGATACTTCTCCTCCTACAGTCCAAAGCTATGCATGTTAATTTAAGATTTTAAAATGACCTTTGGTGTGAGTTTGTGTGTACAGTTGATGGCATCTATGTGTGCCTGTCCTGTAGTCAACTAACACTATCTCCTTGTTGTACTCCAACCCTTCGCCACTGACAGGACAGCATAGATTTGCTTGCAGAAAAGATAAGTGAGGGTGAGCTGAGTTTTAGATAGGAATCTAAGCCAGAAATGTTTTTATTGTTGAGGGGGGGTGTACTTTGCCATGCAACCAGCTGATGCCAGCCACCTTTAGTGCTGGGTCATGTTCCTACTACTACTTAAGATAAAGTACATGCAGCAGTATACCTTAGAAGAAAACAAATCATGTTTCTTTTTTTTTTCAATTGTCTGTTTTCATCAGGGAAACTGAGAGTTTAATTCCATGTTCTTACAGCTGTTCTGCAGTTTGGGCTTTTACAGCCAATATAAAAATTGAAAAGAGGCAGTTTTAAGACTGAAATGTCAGCTTCCTTTTTATGGCTGTCACAGTACCATTACTTTGGCCTCTGTGCATAGAAACTGATGATCCTTACATAGTGTATTGCTGCATTCACATTTCCATAGGCAGTGCCATTTTGCTTTGATGTTGCAGCAGCCAAATGTAGACAAAACTGAGATAACTCACCAATAACCCACCAATAAAAAAATCGAATATAAAGAGAGCGTCCTTTTTCCTTTTGATGCGGCTTCTTGTCTTTCAGTGTTGAAAAAAATGGAAGATTCATACAGCAATACTTTCCTTGTATGAATATTGACCATTTTGCCCATTATCCTGTCTCTTAATAGCAAGCAACATTTTAGTCATGTCTGTCTAAATGAAGCGACAAAGTGGAATGGTAGTTGTGAACAGGGAAGTGGAACAAACCATCCAGTCTTCCAGCTTATCCCACCAAGGTAGAGTCATTTATCATCCAGGCACCCAGGTGGACCAAATCAAAGTAGTGGACACCAAAAAAGGAATCATTAAGACTTCAGAGCTTTCCCCTCGGGGGGGTATTCTAAAACAGCACCATGCAAAGTTTCAACTGCAAGTCAGTATGGGCCATGTTATAATGATCTCTAAGTTCCAGGTCTCAAGGGAAATGGCAAAGTTTCCATATATAGACATGATGAAATGTTTCATCAACTGAAAATAGATGCAGAAATATAGTCAGTAATATAAAACAGTAGACTTCGATGTAATCTTAATGTTTACTTAAACCAGGGGTGCCCAAAGTCGGTCCTCGAGGGCCGGCATCCTGCACATTTTAGTTCTCTCCCTGGTGGTACCAACAGCCTTTTCAGCATGTCAGTGTTCTTCTTAGGCCTTCTAATGAGCCATCATTTGATCCAGGTGCGTTAAACCAGGGAGAGAACTAAAACATGCAGGATGCCGGCCCTCGAGCACCGACCTTGGGCACCCCTGACTTAAACCGATCAGCTTAAAGCATTTTTTAAGGTTTTACGTATGTCCATATCTCCAAGCTATAATTCGGGTGTGTGCAATGGTCATATACTTGTATATTTAATTGGAGTTTTGTAAATGAACTTTTTGAATCTGTGTTTATTTCATACTTTTGTACACTTATTTCTGTTATTCTATTGTCTGTGTCATTCACTTCCATTTTATTATTCTGAGTATGCTGCCATAAGTGAATTTCTCACTGTGGGATCAAAACAGTTCAAGTTCAAGTCTAGTATAGTATCTCAAACAATCTGCTTAAATAATTATTTTCTAAAGTTAAAATGAAATTTAGATTTACAAAAAAAAAAAAGCTTTGGACTTCCAAGGTGTATTTAATGCAGCATTATTTGAAGATAAAGTTTGTAGGAGATGAAGCCAAAAACTGGGGAGTAAAGGACTCCAGCAACTTTCAAGTCTAGAATGCCTAAAACCGTGATAGAGGCAAACTTTCAGAGTTGGAGTTTTTTCCATACATCTACAACTGAGGACAGAAAAATAATGTGCTGGTTTTATGCCAGCTGAAATATGGCACACACTTTCAAAATAACTCTTTGTCTTTTCAATAAACTGATTTTTTTCTTTCAACAAACTCTTGGGGATTGTCAACATGTTTATTGTGCAAATTTGAGATTAGTCGTTTTTTGTCAGTGAGTTTATCCTTAGAACTCTCCCATGTATGCCATTTTTACATTTGTTTTTTTTTTTTTTTTTTCTAATTGTTGAAGCATAAATACTGACCTCAAATATGGAAAGTGAGGCCATAGTTGCTTTAGATGTTCATGGTTCTTTTCTAACCTCCTGAATAAGTCATTGGAGTGCCTTTGAGGTAACTTTGGAAGGCTGATGACTCCTGGGAAGCTTTTAAGGCTCTTACTGTTTGTTGGAGTCTCAAAGCCTTAAAATGGCTTTGTAACCCTTTCTGAACTGACAGACATCAATGACTTTGTTTTCTGACCTGTTCTTAAACATGTTTTCTTTTATTCAAGTCAAGATTATCTTGTTTATTACATTTACGCCAATTTGATATTGTCTAATAGGTTCAATTTAAGCACTGTCCTGAACCCACTAGTCTAGCAGTAAAGCAGGCCCTGGTGTGGGTAGATAAACTGAACCTAAGAAATTTGAATAATGACAATTTGTGACTTAACAACAGTCAGGTTTTTTTTTGGTAGCTTTTTTCTTCCAATACATCTTATTTTTTGAAAACAGATATTTTCAATAAACACAGATTATTGTTGTTTGAGCTTAAAATTAGTTTGGTGACCTAAGACATTAAAGACAAAAAGCAAAAACAGATACATTTCATAAAGATGCAAATAATTTTCCACTGCATATCTCACAATTGACACATGTAGGGTGTTACATTTTGCAGAATTTACACAGCATGGTATTACTAGTCACTGGAATGGATCTTCTTGGCAAGAATTGTACAGCAATGCATAACCAGTTGATTTTATGGTTTAGGCTATGATCTTGAACATTTTGGTCTGTGAAAATTAAGCTGATACTTAAGCACCCGGCACAGAAAAAAAAAGCAATAAAAAGCAGCTTTTGGAGTTTCTTCTTACCAGTATGTCTATCAACAGTGAAGAACTTTTCTCCATCCAGTACACTGTAAACCACTCTTGCACTGCTGCCGTATGTAGGGTCGTCAGCGTCTGAAGCAGTAACCTTCATGACAGATGTTCCTGTAGAAGACAGACAGCATAATGTAAAAATAAAAACAGCAATGGAGGCTCCAGAGCCGGAAACCCACTAGGGACTAGTCCTGGAATCATAAATCAGTGCAGGCCAGAGTCAAACTTGTGTTAGATTCATCTTTGTGAGGACAAATGGAGGCTTGAGAACTTTTGAACACACTGATGAAGTAGAGCTGTTCAGCATAAACAGCTATGGTTTAGGTTTAGTTTGGTTTAAGTCAATGTTTGGTGGAGTATTTATGGTAAGCAAAACTTGAGAGCTTAAAGGTGATCTCTTAACATAAATAAAAAGTCATGTATTTAATTTTGTAAACCTACCAACATTTGCATTCATACATATTTCACACTTTCGATATCAACACATTTGTGGGTTATGGGAGGAGTAAACAAATTCAGCCTTCCTGCACATAATTTCCCTTACAAGTATTTTGAAGTTTCAAATTACCTTTTCACAATGCATGTGAGCCACAACATTACTAAGATATATATTATTTTCTTTTCATCTGAACAGACGGCCACACATAGGACAGCAAACATGGAGTTTTCTGTCAACATCTTCAAAGACTCTCACAAGCTTCACAGATTTGGATCAAACAACATCTGATTACCAGCACTTAGGCAAAAAAAGCTGAATTTTTTGTACATGACAACAGGGTGTGTGGCGTAGTTTTTTTTCCCCATCATTATTTTACACTCAGTGCGATATTTTTGTCTCCAGTGTGCATGCACAAGCCTCTGGCAACAGATACGCAGGCACATCGTCCCATTTAGTCACACATTTTAGTTAAATCTCAGCCCAGAGCTTTGTAAACTTTAAGTTCCTAATTAGAATGGTAAGAAATGACTGCATATTTGTTTCCCATCTGAGCAATTTTTTTTGCCTCTAAATATAGTTGTAAAAGAAAAATGATGGTAAAAAAAGGTAGAAAAAAAGGAAGATGTTTAGAGACGTCACAGGTCTTAAAGGACACAGAGTCCGTCTCTGTCTCCAATCATCTGGCCAATTCTATGGGTAATTACTGGCAGCTGGTGTTGTCCAATAAAGGTCACCATTGTAGCCCGTCTTAGAGCCCTGTCATGCTACTGTCCAGCTACATAATGACCATATGCTAATGATGCTAATTAGCAGGAAGTGTCAGAGCACTGTTTGTTTCCTGTCATTGAATGGAGTTCCTAAGGGGAATAGGAGGAAGGGGCACTGGATTAACATTAAGGTCAAGCAAGCCATTAAATCACATGCCTTGGATTACCACTCCAAGGTGCCATCTGAACCACCTTTTAGTACTCTACTGTATGTAGAATGGAGCTTGCCAGTTTGCATGCTGCTTTGCATGAACTTTTTGGCCTGTATTGCCAAATGCATTGTAAAATCTTCAGTAAAATGTGGATTCACTTGCAGAATTAATTTAAAATATTACTCAGAAATATGCTGGATAGAGGTTTTAATTTGCATTTGAACCATAAATAATATATATATATATATATATATATATATATATATATATATATATATATATATAATATAACATTCCAGTTGAGAGATTAGGGAGGTATCATAATTTAATGGAAATATGAGACTGTAAAGGTAAGGCATTTTCAATTCTGGCAAAAGCCATAAATGTATCTCTTTTTACTCTGCTGATTATTCTGCCCATGCTGCTATGGGTCTAACAAAGCCACTTTATTCATGGGATTACTTGCTTATCTTAATTTTCCCAGGTAACACTCAGTTAGACATCGAGCTGTTTCTGGATACTGCTGGCAGCAGCGTCAGATGGTATGAAAGAACTATAGAAATGTAAATGTTTCTTTGATGTTTTTATATTAACTGCAGAAAGAAATGAGTTTAGCTCTTGGATTCTTATTTACTTTTAGGGTTCAAGAAAATTTTATGCAGGGAAAGTCATTACTTAGAAAATCTGCTGGCAGCACTAATGGAATTTTAAGTGTTTATGAACTTGTATGAACTAATTCAAAGTATATATTTTTTAACATATGGTGACTATACATATAGAAGGGAAACATATCTATTGTGGGATTCACTATTTAAATGTAGGCTTTTCTCACAGCGATAATAGAAGTTATTCTATTACTGCTGTAATTAAGTGTATTTAAACTATAATGATTAAAATAAACCACAAACAAAACAGGGATTTCTTTTTTGAAGATGAATACACACGTTTTGGTTGATTTTCTTTTTCTTCTTTTGGTTCAGGTACGACAAAGTAAAAATAGTAACTGACTGTACATCATTGGAAATATGATGACGGATGAATTTTTACATTAAGGTCTTTGATTAGTGAACATGGATGGAAAACATACATGCAATCCATTTATGATTTGCAACACCAATGTTAAGAGACATGCCAAATACCACTTGTATGATTTCTTTAGTCAAATGTGTGTTAACATAAAATTAAGGCATTTCTAAGTGAAACATTGCATGTCTTCATTTTTTGACCATTCTGAGAAAATATTTTCCACTTAAAAAAAACATATGCATTGAGTCCAGTGTTACTGTGAAGTGAAACTTCAATGTGCAGCCTGCAAATATTTTCATTATTTGTGAACATACCAGTCTTTCTCAAGGCTAACACACTCGCAGACCACCATGTACTATGACACACAATATTCAATTTGAAAAAAGAAATAAAATAGTTGTCCTAACATGTAAGCTAGTCGACCAAGCTAGTTGATTGTAGGAGGAAAGCACACAGAGAGCACAGTAGGGTCAACAGGAAAGACTCAGAGGGAACCCTCCCAGATCACAGAACTAATATCTGCAGCACAGGAATAGCTAAACTTTGGGACCCTTTTTATAGTCAGAAATTATTAAAACTCTGTCTAGTTACAGACAACAAAATATGCAATTTTGTAACAGGTAAATACCATTAAGTAAACCAAAATGGTTTAGAAATGTATCACACCATGATTTGCCTCTGCAGGAAGGACTAGACAGGGTTGCAATGGCTCTTTGCTATGTAGCATTAATGAATGTACAACTTTGTTATTCATTAAATGCCCTAGCATAGTGGGTAAGTAATTGGGGGAGAAATTCATCACTAATCTCAATCTCTATCCACATTCTTTGTTAATATTTCTATAATTGTATCATTTATTTCTGTAAAGTGCTTACACTTCCCAAGGGTGGGTGGGATTAACATAAATTTAAACACAGTAAAGGAGCTAACAGTTTGCATAATTATTGTTTTTTGCAGTTTTGAAACCTTTCTAATCCATCTTGTTTCCTTGAATTCAAAATTATTTCAACATAGTTATGACATGTCTTTGTTAGAATTTACAGCAGGGAAGCAGCAAATGTGTGTGTGTGTGTGGGATGGATTTTTTTCAAATATATATTAATACTATATTTTATGAGTAGTGCAAATAATATTCAAGTAAAAAAAGCTAATCATATGAGGTGACAATACACAAGGAGGAGGGTTGCTTCTGGGGTGTGGAGGATTCATTGGGGGATTAGTGACAATGGCTATATAGTCAGATTTATGCATGAGTTTGGTTTAATGGTATCAACACAGGCTGTCGGAATGGCTTCCCACACCATTTCAGCACTCTGGGAGAGATGGTTCAATTACTGCAAAGGGAGCAGGAGGAGTGAGCCACGTGTGAGACACTAGACTGACAGCTATTTAAGAGGCAGCCTCGTAAAAGAGATTTGTGCCTATCTCAGCTGGTGCGATACTGGTACAGGCTTCAATGGAGGGGTCTAACTACTGCAACAGTGAGCCGCTCTCTTGCCTCGACCCACCTTAATCTGCAGGACTGAGTGCTCCCTGCCCGCATTATGGATCATTTAGTAAAGCCATAAAAGCTGAGATGTTTTCACATGAAAAGTTATTCCTTTACTACTTCAAATCTGATTCATTTCTCTCTCATCCACATAAATGCCCCAGGAGAGGGATGTAAGGCAGAGAACGATGGGTGAGAGTGAATGAGGCTTAAGGAGAAGAAAAATCTGTGATGTCATAACAGCCAGTGGTCTGCTTACATTGATCTTCTTTCAGTTCTCAACAAGGATTTAGGGAAATTTTTCATTTCTGCTGAATGATATTGTAAATCTAATCTTTGTTTGCTTCTGAACCTGTGTCTTTTAATAGATCAGATCATGGTTTGTCTTGCAACACAGTGTTCTGAGCCAGTATGGCACACCAGCTTTATTTATTTTTTGCATTTTGGGTGTGTCTGTGTGGGATTAAATAATAAAAATAGTATTATCCATGAACACAAAATCAAAGACACAAAAGCCATCATATAACTTTTTCCATTTATAACTTCTTAACCCACTCTGCATGTGTGTTTTATGTTGCTTACTACTAAATTTATTGTTGAAAAGTCCAGTATACTGTTTGGAAAAGATTGCCAGTGCTTCTGTGCTATATCACAGTTCTATAAAACTGTTTCAATCTTGTGTATTGAAACAGTTTTAATTGCAGATCTATTATGCTGCTGTTTGTTCCTTTAAGGTTGGACAATTTTACATACTGAATCCCATATTACCACTTTGTTGTTTGTCCTCTTCCCCAAAGATGTAAAAGCATGACCTTGCCTGCTGAGATCAGCCAAAATCAATTATGTCAGGCAGTGTGGTTGAGTGCATATTTGTGCATGTTGCTAGTCATATACATAAAGGTAGCTGGGAGGATATATTGATTGTAACTTTCCTGCATTGCCGCAGTCCTTTCTCATGTGGTGCCAGTGTTTGGAAATACCTCCTCTGTTGTTAATATGACAAGGGTTTATTATTGTAACATTCGTTCTGTGGAACCAATCAAAGCCAGAGAAGCAAGAACAGTGATTATTACTTAAACTCCCCTTTGGAATTTCTGCATTACATGAAGAGGGTTTGTGGCATCTCTTATGGCAATTATACGATGGCGTAGAATAAAGGTCAGGAGATCAAGAGCATACAAACTAAAGCAAAGACTTACTTGGTCTGTCTTGTATTTTGTAATCTGAGTTTGAAATAGTCTTAAATGCTGTGTGCTTACAAAGACAATTTTTGAGTGTGGAGTCATAGTTAAAAGGAATTATTGTCAGTTGTAAATGTGGTCTATAAATTATGAGGGATATCAGGCATATAGCCTTGCATCAATTTCTTGATTAATCATGAAGTATTCATATATCAAAATATATGTTGAGCAAACACATTTTGTGTGCATGTATGAATCCAAGCACAGTTCCTTTGAACATCCACAATAAATATGGAATTATAATTTGAATGTGTGATTAGACATGTTGTGTGCAGTCACAGAAACTCTTTAACATAGTTTGATAAATGAGCGTAAGAGAACAAAATATTGAGGAACAGTTGAAACAACTGTGATTTTCAGTAATTCATAGCAATTATCACAATAAAACTGGAGACCTGTTGCTGTTTTTTGGACAATTGGACTTGTCAGTCAGTGTGACCTGAAGTTTAAGGCCAAGGCACAGTTGTTATGTAAAGCTCTCCCACTCAAAGGGTCTGAAGTCATTTATGATGGAGCCTGCATCAATCACAGGATTATCCTGTGGATTTTTGTTTGACACCATGAGCTGTTCACTTATATACATTCTTATCCAACTCCAATTGAGAAGGGGGGAAAAAAAGAACGACGTCTCAGAGACTTAATGGTTTCATACCCAAGAAAATGTGCTATAGTACTTTATCAGTCAGCTCACATAAAAAAGAAGAAGAAAAAAACTGATTGATGGATGTCTTAGTATGCAAGTTGTAACACAGTGTAATAGTGATTTTAAATTGGAAAAGGCCTGTCTTTATTACTTCAATATTAGCAGGCCGTGAGGAGCATATAAGCTTTTGCTTTAGGGTGCCACTGCCAATAATGTATCTGCACTATATGTGCCAGAACTAAAAACTCAATTATTCCGCTGCCTAATGCAACTTTTGTGATGATCAGACCCACGGCATACAGTTTACTACCCACTTTTTTTTTTCTATCATTTTATTTTAAAGCCTAGCTCAAAGCTGCATGAATATTTAAGTCTTACTAAAGATGGCAAACAAAAGGAGAAAAGAGGTAGATCAAATTTAATATTAATGAGAAAGCCTTGAGAAGCACAAACCTTAGTTCAACATCTCATTAAGTGTGAACCACTCTGCATTCACATCTAAGCATCATATCAAAGATAACAAAGAAATGCACAAAAATATTCTCGCTATATGTTTAAAATATGTCATTCATTTAAAACAAAAAAAAAATGGACAAATAAAATTTTGGTCAGGAGGCTCTCAATCAATTAAACTCACAGTGGTGATAAAAAAACCCCCTTTATCTTCGTTTTTCTTCGTTTTTAAGCATAAGTCTCAAGTTTTTGGGTCAAAACTGAAACATGGGACCATTCATGTTTTTTTTCCACCTTTCCAAAAAGAATTGCGTACAGTTTGTCTATCTTAAGAAACTAACCCAAGAGATCGATGCTGCCATGTTGTTCTTTACATAATATGTTGCGTTGTTCTTGTGCTGAACCCACTTTAAGCCAGGGTTACATGTTTTCTTTGGAAGAAATAGGTTATATTGTTCAACCCTACTCCTTAGTCCAGATAAAAAGAGTACAGGAAATTATGATTACATGCAGAACTCAATCAGTACGAACTAAGAATTCCTGCGTTACTTCCATGTTCTTTGTAGTCTTCCTGACCAGTGTGAATCTTGTCTTTATCAGTCTTTAATTTTGGTAAGGTTTGTTTTCATATTCTTTTAAAATATGAAAACATATTTTGTTTTAAAAATCTGTTTTAACATATTTTTAAATATGCTAAAACATATTTTAACATATTTAAAATATGCTAAAACATATTTTAACATATTTAAAATATGTTTTAAATATGTTACCTTTACTGTGATATGATATTGGCCAGGAGTTTTTAATACCGTTTTCTTTACCAATACCTGTGTTCATTTCAATCCCTTTGATCCCTCCATAGTCTTAGCATGATGCTCAGGAGGAGCGCAGCAAATGTCATTGTCAGAGTGGGAGTTGTCCCATCAGACCGTCATTTCCCAAAACCACACAAAAAGAAAAATCTTGTAAAAGCACATGTGCAGAAAAACACACATACAGAATAAAAAAACTTGTGAGGTTCAAATGACCCCATCTCTTAGGACTGCAGAAAGATTGAACTCTATGCATGCTATTTTTTTAGCTAAACTGCTGATTTAAAAAAAAAAAAAAAGAATAATCAAATTGCCTATAGCTCATGACAGCTCAATGAATTTCAGTTGATTTTCACAGATGACAAATTCAACATGGAAACATGTCAAAATTTTTTATCTTAGATAAACCTGGCATTTTAAAAAGGAATGTTCTGACTTTCTATATCCACTGTATGTAATGTTTTTTAGAATGGCAGAGCAAAAAAGTTGCAGATATAAGTATTTTAATCTATTCAAAATGTTTTTTTTTTTGTTTTTTTGTTTGTTTTTTATTTATTTTCTCTTTTACCTTTAAATATAGTGTTTAGAAAAGTTACACAAAACCTTGGATATGCTTGTTTTTTTTGTGAAAACAGCATTTAGATTTTTGGAATCAAATTGACATTTAGTAGATGTTTCATTGTAGTTTCACCGAAGTAACTCGTAGTGATTTTCCATAAAATATATTTTGCACGTATGTTTTAAGGTATCATGATGTTGTTAAGTGCAGCAGTTTTGAATCTTTCTGCATAAGGGTAAGTGTACAATAAGTTATATTTATATCAACTGTATATTGTTCACAATAAACAGAAATCCTTCTAACAGTAAAAGTTATGGAACTTTTTAATTTTGCATCTTCTTCTAGTATGTGGCATTAAGTAGCCTTCATAATGCAGTTGGGTCCAAAGGGATGGCTCAGGGCTTTTTGCCAAAGATAGATTGGATCTTATTCATAATAGAAGAATGAGTGTTTAAATGGACAGACCTGTACTCTTACCATTATCTCATAAATGAAAATGAGGCAACATTAACTTTTAACATTGTGGATGATTTGCATTAATGATCGATCCATTATTTGAAATTAAATAAGAGTTGAACAGACATAGAACTAAAACCATTAAGTTGTAAGTAAGCAACCGTCATTCAAAAATATTCAGCAATGGATATATTTTGATATTGTAATATGATTCCACTGTAATCCTTAAAAATATAACACAACTGTAAATGTAACAAAGTGGTAAAATGTTGAGTCAAAAGCACCATTAGGAGTAAATTTAGATCACATATTTGACACAACAGTAGATTATTTAAATTAAAGAATGATCTCTGATACTCCTCCCATTTCTTGGTCCTTCATTCAGGTAGTGGTTACAATAATCCACTGAAGAATTGGACACGGCTTTTAAGCTCATACTTTGTTGGATTCCACTAATTAATTGAAAGCACTCATTTATCCTGCAGCAGTAATCAGCATGCATTTTTTTTCCTGGTTATTGAATTGATGAATAGCAAAAATATACAAAATTTAATACTTCAGAGTAAATCAAACTGGATCTTAGTTGCTTGTTGAGAAATAAAAACATTTCAAACTGAGAAATGTTATTTCTTGCAAATAACAAATATTACTGTAAATCACCAAAACCCCTTCATCTACACATTACAGTGATTGCGACTGTCATTAAACATTTAAAAATATGTTAAATAAATTAATAATAATACTAATAATAATAATAATAATAATAATAATAATAATTAAAAATTTATTTAATAAGTTAAATAAAAATGAACCAAACCAAAAAAAAAAAAAAAAAACTTCTTAGCAACCCCTATCTTTTTGTTTTCAAGAATATTCTTTTTTTTTTTAGGTCAATGAAGGCATTCCCCTTGACACTAGCCCTAACTCACCAAAATAACCAGAATGCTAACCTCCTAATGTGACTTTGCTGGACTAATTATGGGGGGTTAAGGGTGAAAGGAAACTGGCCAAAGTCTGTATTGCAGATTTAAGATTTAACCAGGGAATCTCATCTCATGTGGATAACACCGCTGCACATTACTTACTCTATCCCAGTAACGCAGAGTGAAAACATAATGCACACAATTGTTATTTATGTAAAAATGCTGAACAGGCAGATAGCCAAAGAGACAGAAAGCCTGTGTGAAAAGGGACAGGCAGAATCGAGGGCTTTGACGCCACGACTAAGAATGGCATAGGAAGACATGACAGGAGTGATAAGTAAAGATGAATATGCCCTGGGCAGCTGACTGCTGATTACTTTCCTACTATTACAGCCTTGTGTGTTTCAAGACAATTTGCCTATACAGTTGGCAGTAAAACAGCATAGTGTGCAAATCCCTGGTGTGGCTAATGCTCGCAACCTGCTTCAAATCACAGCATAAAATGCAACCCTGCTTCACATCACAGGAGCCGTGTTCAAAATTACATTATAAAAAACTGCTGATTCCAACAGGGTTTCAAGCATATCCTGGATTCATGCAAGAAAAGAACACAATCATGAATACACAAAATGTTACTAAGTTTTTACACCCTCCGCATTTCACAAAGTCAAAAATGATCTGCAAACGCACTAAACAAACTACAAAAACACTGACAACTGGAATAAATTATAAAGAAACTGTGGATGATGCTAAGACATTTGCTAACTGTAAGTAAGCTTATTAATAAAAAATCACAATAAAACCATTACACCTTAAGAATGCATATTTTCCTTTATGAAGGCAAAACCATGTTTACAGTTTACTGTTATGTCAACATGAAAATATTTTTTCTTCACTGTTTTCAAAAGAAATATTAACCCACTTTGTTTTTGGAAAACAGAATGACATTACAGACTGAATATCATCAAACTGGTCTAAACTGTTGTTTCTGGATCTTTTATTTTAAAAGACTACATAGTTTTTCAACAATGTTACCTGAATCAGTATAGAAATCAGAAGGATTGCATTCATATTCATCAGCACTACCAATCCTTACTGCAGGCACAGCAACACTTCTCATGGGTTTTGAATTGTCTTTTGTGAGGAAAAGTATCACTATTTCACAACTACCAGTATGGCAAAATACCATACTGGTCTTCATAAATACAACATTTGATAGTCAGTCAGAGCCTCCTTTTCAACACCACAGACTTCCCCAGAGTCCCTCAATAGTGGAAGCACAATGTCTGGTCCCCATTTTTAAGCATTTGGTCCACCGTGGTGATTTGCTTCTCCACAAGTACTAAGAGAAGTGGTAGTAAACCTTGTCTAGGCAGGAATTTGTTCTTTTTCTTGTTCACTTCTTTTATTGTCTTTGTCCTTGTGACTTTATTGTACACATGTCAAAAAATATAAAAAATAAAATATCACTGGCTTTACTGATGTTCAGTAATGCAGAACTGAAGCAAAGAGGGGGAGGAAAGAAGAATGCTTGACTAAGCACTTAATGTTATCTCATTAGGTGAATACAGCACAATCATGTTTAAAACATTAACAGCACACCTATTTAGTGCGTAATTTGACTGAAGCGAGACAGGGTCAAACAAAGGTGGTAGGGTCATGGCAATTAGAAGTGCATTAACTGCTATTAACTAAGCAAAGCCTCTGTTAGTCCATGTTTCTTTTTTGCAACAGGCCTGCTTTTGTCTGCTTAAAGTGGACTGCATAGTTTCCAGAACTCTGTCTTTCTTACTTCCTTTTATTTTTATTTCACCTTTTTTTCTTACCTTTTACTTGGCCTATCTTACTGCCTCTCTCAGTCCATGGTAACACATACTCACTCTTCCACCCCATTCAGTTTTAGAGCACACTGTCGGCAGAAAATGCCCATGGTTTGGATCATGCTGAGGAAGCAGGAATTAATTCCAATCAGGCTTGAATAGGGTAAGACTCATTCCATTTTGCAGCACTCCTGTAGTCATTCAAACAAAAAAGTGCCCCCTGTTTACCGAACCTCCACTGCATGTGAATAAACACAGATACACGCGCACACACGCAGTGTCAAGCACAACATGCTGATCACACATGGTTTTGTGATATTGCCAAATAGAATTTTGTTTATTAAACATCAGTTGTTTTTGACATTAATGCCATGCTAATGACGCCTCATACACCCTACTTTCACCTTTCTTTTCCATTCCACTGAGAATTTTAGGCAGCCATGGGGTTCTGCTAATAAGGTTGCTAACAATAAAAACTCGTATGTCAGGATTAGCAGTATTGTGTCACTGTTAAAAGCTTTACCAGTGGGGTTTACTGTCACAATCATCTGCTTTTCTCCAGCACCTCTCTTATACTTTGTGTACCTCCCCCGAACCCTCTTGCTCAACATCATTTTCCTAAAAACATTTCTTTTGTCAGAACAAACCCCAAATCTCATCAGGTCTTTCATATTTGCTTCTTTTACTTACCAGCTCTGTTACACTAATTTTCAGTTTCATTCTTGCCAACAGATTAAAGCTGTATATCACTTTGCAGTTTACTTAAATTCAATTCGACTTTCTAACATGTCCTCTCCTTTGATGTTCAATTATACTGTAGGAGGAATTGTGTCATCTAGAGACCTTTCAGGCTTTCTTTGATCAAAGGAAGTAGCATTACAGTATACACACCTCTAATGCAGAGTTTAAATAGAACTTATATAACCAAAATCTCTACACACCACAGACAGCTTGAAGCCATTCCGTGTTCAAAGCTTCAAATATCTTATTCAGAGGACACTTGCCTAACTGCGCAGCAAGACGTGTAGCTTACCTGTAGGTGACAGTTCTGCCACACTGCCGATGTAGGGGCCTTCCAAGAATTGGGGCTCACTGTCATTGATGTCCTGGACCTTGATGACGAACTCGGACTCCGGTTCTAAAGGGGCATTGGTGAGACGGTCTCGGGCCTGAGCTCGAAGCGTGTAAAAAGCCTTCTCCTCTCGGTCCAGTCTCTCTGTAGCATGTATGTCCCCTGTAAGCTCGTCGATGATGAAGATAGAGCCTGCCCCCTCTCCTGAGATGGTGTACTTGATATTGCCCTCACCTTCATCTGAGTCTGTATGGATCTGAAATTGGATACAGATGTAATGCAATGCAAATTAAGGCTCAAAACAGGAAAAACCCTACAGAGCTTGTTTCACTGCAACACCACAATTTCAAAGTAGCTTAGTTATTTACTTATTTAAATAAATAACCAGAAATAGGACAGCATAAAAAACAAAAACACCACATCAGATAGAACAGACTCAGGGTGTCATAGTGGTTCTGTTTGCTGTTACAAAGTTTATTGATCTTTGCAAGTGTTTTTATAATATAT
>CAEFZX010009792.1:0-121323 GCA_903066825.1 Alfaro cultratus | reverse complement strand
ATATATATATATATATATATATATATAATGTAACATTTTCTTTTTACTTATGATAAAGTGAAAAATGTTAAAGTTAAAGTAAATGTACACCAAAATGATATACCTAATTAATGACATTATTTAGATAAAGTGCCAGGAGTTTTGGATCAAAGGGAAGTTGCTGCTCATTCTCTAACCAGGCAACATGACTGATGAGTCTGGAGATGATCTTTCCTCTCTTTGCCCTTTTTGTTGTCTGCCATGAAGAAAGACCTGCAGCTAATCTGACTCACCTCGTTGATTTCTGAAGGTCTAAACTTCTGAAGCAGACCTTGTTTTTTCTGCAAATGAGTTTGTAAACTTTATAGTTACCCCATTCTGATTAAAAGTCACACCGCTGTGCACAGTAAAGCGAAAATAATTACAACTAATTAAACAAGAATTCAGAAGGATTCTTCTATTAACTCTCATTAATCACCAAACCTGAGAATGATTTGAAGCAGAAAATATATTTAAAGCACTTACCAAGGATGTTCACCCTATTAATGTTCATTTGACAATATCAGAATAATGATAAGCAACATTTCTGAGTTTGGCAGCATGCAAATAGTGAGGAAGGCTTGACTTCCATAAACAGGAATGTAAATCCTATTCATGCCTTTCTGTGATAAATAAGAAATAAAGTGCAATAATGGTCATGCTAATTCCAGAGGCAACAGAGGAGAATTGGAGGAGGAGAAGGACTACATCTCCTCCCTGGAAGCTCAAATCAAGAGGCACTTAGTGAGACACTTAACTCAATTGGTGTTAATGGAGATCAACAGGAGGTTGAACATGCAGCGAGGGTCGTGTGCCAGCCGAGAGCCGCAATTAAATTCACACCTCTGCTTCACGAACAGAAAAGACCATAAAAGTCTGAACGAAACAATATTTTAGGGGAATCTTAACTTTAAGAGAGAGATTTTTAAAAATATGATTTGGCTGCATATGAACATTAAATATTTATTACCATGAGGTTTGGTTAAAGGACCCAGATCAGGCTTGGTATGGTTTTGTTGTTTTAGAGCAGCTTTAAAGTAGAGCTGAGCCCAGTTTTTGGGACCAATACCAATTTTATTTGATTTTTTTATCTTTATCATAGAGATCATACTCGTGAATGAATCAGAAAATTAAGATCTTAGAAAATATTTCATATTTATGCATCAAAATTATGTCCACAAACTTTATCAGATTTTTATTTTTGAAGCATTTTTACTTTAAAAGTAGGGCTTTATTGTTTTCTGTTCATTCATTCAGCAGTTAAAAATATATGAGCAGCCACTAACTGAACAGAGCTGATGAGGAAAAAGTTGGGATCTCTGGCAGATTGTTCAAAAGATTTGCGTTGCTCAGCAGTTGTGGGATCACACTCTTTAGAGAGCAAAAGCAGAGAAAATGGCAGATGCAAAATATCCACCTCACAACTGGAAAGGTCAGCTCTCCTCCATGAATTGGCTTAAATGCTCCATGAAGAAAAGTGTCTGACAGGAAATTTCACAAATATGAGAAGCTGATGGGCTCGTCTGAAATTTCTCTCCACACGTAGAAAAAAATAGATACATTTTGCTCTGTCTTGATCCAAATTCATCGTATGAACGTGTATTTTTGATAATTACACAAACAGAACTAAATTATTATTAAAAACGACAAAAGATAGATTTAATAGTTTGACTATTCAATCAATGTTTTCAGCCACATCAACAGGTTTGCACTTCCATGTGCTTCCACAGTGTTTTATCAGCCAACAAATGCAAACTATTTTTAAAAAATGTGTTTTATTTTAGTGCTAAAATAAATAAATCAGCTGATATAGAGATAATCTTGGAGTTTTTCATGTCTTTATCTTAATTTTTGTAATACTGCTAAACTGTTTCTAAGGCAGTAGATAAACATAAAAGCCCAGATGTGTCACTTTTTTAATGGTGGTGCTGCTCTGGTTATATGGATTCTGTCTCTGTACTCCTTGATTCCCAGGGCAGAAATATAGCAACCAAAACTAGAAAACCTCATGGACTGCTTCCTTCTTTTTTATATTCATCCTGTAGCTTTGCTTTCTGTCCTCTCCTTTCATTTGTCCTCCACATTTTCCCCTCATTCATCTCCTCAGCTCATCCTTCAATTAAGCTCATTCTTTTCTGTTCTGTCTTTTCTTGCGCTTCCAATTTAATTTATCCCTTTGACTCTCCTGTTCAGCCGTCCTCTCAGGTGTCCTATTTTCCCTTTTCAATGACTCTTCATTGCGTCGTTTCTTCTCTCAAAGATGCAGCTGTTGAATTACTCTCATCATCTCTTCCTTACCATTCATCTGACACATATTATCAGATCATGATGAAACTATTGCTATTGTTCATCATGCAACTGCCACCTGGTCTATAGAAAACTGTCAGAGTACCTTTAGTAATAATGTGCAATCTCTCCTTCTACTGGCATATTCTGCAGGAGAACTTGACCTGTAATGGTTTACATTCAACGGGTCAGAACTCTCAGCTCAACTCGCTGTGAAATCTGAGAAGAAGGAGGGAGGAGCTCTTTGTATTTGGCATGGATGGGTTTTGGCTCACTGCCAGATCCCGCCAAATTAAACTAGTTTGCTGTGCCTGAAACCACGAGCTGCTGCGTTCCAGATGGAAATCAATCTGAACGAGTCCGACTGTTTCATTGATCCTCTGGCCAGTAGATCAGCGGCGCTCAACCTTTTCAGAGGCAGAGGACAGTCCCGCCTGGATAGAGTAATCCATAAAAGACTGGGCCGGTTGATGAACTCAAAATATCACCCAATAGTATCTATGAGCATTCATTTCTAATACGCCTCTTCTGCTGCTGCTGACCTCACAGGAAGACATGTAAAGAATTTTTTATCAATTGAAATATATTACTAGACTGAACCTTGAGAGAAAAAATAAAAATCTGTGACTCCTCCTGTGGCTGTTTCCAATTTAACATAAAAAAAACCCTCACTATTTGTAAACATGGGTAGACTGCATATATACAATTCTATTTCAAATGTTAAATATTTAGAGTAAACTGTTTTATTCTCCTGAAAACTGATTTTATGACACAAAAGACCAAATATTTATTGTTTTTAACTTCTAACTTATAAGGGGAGATAGAAGGAAGTGGGAAAATACATAATGGCAAGAATATGATGAACAGTAAGACTTTCTGATAAATAGTGTCAAAGTTTCACAATCTTGTCCAGGTTTTAAAATATTCCAGCCTTGGTTTTTATTGTGACGATTGACATCATCGTTACATCACTAGTACGGTAGTACAGTGTTTGCTCAATGCAAGTATATTTGCATAAGCACTGACAAATACTTTTGGAAAACGACATAAAGGGTAGACAAATTCTGCTGGATTTTCATTTTTTTTCTTACAAATCTGCTTTCAGATTTGTGTAAAAAAAAAAAAAACTTTTGTGGAAAAGCACAGGTGGGTGCTTCAATGAGTCCTTTGTCATGCCAACGGAGGGGCATCCTGACTCAGTCTGTGTGTGGGGTTGCTTTTCATCCAAGAGAGTGGGTTTCCTCTCAATTCCAACCAAGAAAACTGCTGTGAATGAAGAATGGGTTAAGGACATCCAGCAGTCTGCTGTAGGCGCCGGTGGTCTGTGCAACCCATCTCGGTTTCAGCTTTCCTCACATTAAGACTGAATGAAACCTGGGGCGTGCTGTGGTGGCGCAGGGGTTTAGCACGCCCCACGCTTGGAGGCCTTAGTCCTCGACGTGGACGTCGCGGGCTCGACTCCCGGTCCCGGCGACCCTTGCCGCATGTCCTCCCCCCCCCGTCAGCCCACCATCACAAAAAATACAAGCCACTAGCGCCGCAAAAACTCTTCGGAGAAAGACTGTAAATGTAAATGAATTTGCTCTGACCCAGATCATTACTGAAACCAATTTGCTGAACATTTTCCAACTTCTTTCTAAACCAATTCCTGATGCACACTTTATTGCCATTATCAACAGTCACAGAACAATGCTTCAAGATTGTGCTTTTTAAGCAACTTCATGAAAACAGGATCATTCTTCATCTTATTTCTGTCATTTCTATGGTTGTTCACAAATGCAAATTTATCTGATTTAAGACTAACGAGTATACCTCATGTGGCTCCCAATGTTGCGTACAGTAAAACTCAGCAGGTGGTTGTGTTCTTGTTGCAGAGCTGAATCAGAAACTGGAAAACAGTGGGGCAGTGGGTTTGACATAGAAATACCACCAACTGAGGGGATTTGTTTGAAAAAAAAGTTCACGATTCTTCCTTGACCTTCATTTTCTTCTTTACATCCTTGGAGCTCCCTCTGAACATCTCCACAATGCCCTGTAGCTCTCTGCCTGGGAAGATTATTATGTAAATCAGTCAGCTCTCTGCAGAAGGAGCCCCGAGTTGTTTGGAGGCATCTGCGATGACCAGATTTAAGCATACACGAGCAAACACATCGACCGGAAATGTGATTAGATTTAGAGGCTTTGAAGAAGTGAATCCATCCATCACAGCATCCTTTTAAATATAGGACAATATATATTTTATTGTTAAGTGAACAACAGCAGATGGATGAGAAGATTTTATGACAAAAGCAGAAAAATTAGGACTGGTACAACAAAAACACTCCCCAAAACTGCAGAAATCTTAATAAATGAATAATAAAAATTAAAACCTGATGTGTGAAGAATAGGATTTGCTTTCCCACAGCTGAATGAAGTCTAAATATATTAAAGGGCTGAAGATAAAGCTTTAGTAGAAATTATTATACTCTATCCATAATGATCCCTACTTATGATTAATATTATGTCTTCATATAAAGTAGTCACCTCCAAATTAAAAACATCAGTAGTGTAACTATTTGCAACAACTTTGAATTAAATGTATTTTTAAAATGATGAACCTTAGTGGACACAATGTGGTGATATTTAACATTTTTCTCAGGATTTCTTTCCGCTATAACATAAATATCAGTCAACAGGAATAAAAAAACGAATTCATATCTAACTTGTTTGGCTGTGTGTCTGAAATGATGAAAACACTTCCTATTTTCCCTATGGAAAATGACTTTGTGAGATGTAAAAACGTACTTTGCAAGCACAGTATATTTGGACGGCTGTGACTTTTTTTACTCTTTTGACTTTTTGTCAAACTTGTCCTATATTAACTTTCTTTCTTTCTATTTCTGCTGCTCTATTGTCATGTTGGGAGCTCAGAATATCATTAATCCTGCTTTAATTTCACCACAACTGACCTGTCCGTTGTGTTCCTTGGTCTTCATGATGCTGTTTAACACACACGTGAAGCAGCCCAGATAACCTCTTCAGAGGCAGGTGTCCATATTATAGTTGCTTCTCTGCTCAAACGCATTTTATTCAGAAGTTAATGACCTCCTCAGCATTTCATCAAACTCTACAGGAGCCTGGTAATTCATGGGATATATCGAACCAGGGAGGGATCTAAAACAGGTAGCATACTAACTCTTAATTAGGTGCACATTTTATTTTGGTCTCAGATTAATTTCCCCCCATAAGTTTGTGGCTGTAACATAAATGTGGAAAAGTTCAAGACAAATATTAAGAGTCACTGTCATCAGAAACATGTTGTCATTCTTTACATAAAAAAATACTGATTTTCTATTTCTAATGTACAACTAATATGAAGCAGAACAATGAAAGCAAAAGTAGTTTTTAGAAAAATGAACCCACATTGACAATATTGTTCACAAGCGAAAGCAACATTCCTGGAAACTTCCTCTGGGTTTTCAAATAATGCAGATACCTGCTTCTTATTAGCCTTTAAATTAGCTGTTTTATCTCCCTTTAACAACTGCACAACTTTTGATAAATATTTAATGTTTCATATAAAGACCATTTCTGGTGCAACTTTGACAATAAAGAAAAATTAAAGCTGCAAGCAGCTTCGAACAGCCCTGGCAACTCACCACCTCAACACCCAATACAACCATGTCAATTAATTCTTCATGTCACCACTAGGCGGTACAATGAGTGAGTCTCAATTTTACTTTCAGGCAAGATCCTGTGAGAAGGATTTAAAATTTGGTGGAAATCAAATCTTGTTGAAAGCTGCTTTTGGAGTACTTTAGTCAGGCCGGCCGTTCCCGAAGATTGTGAAACTTCACTACTGATTTCCATAATTTCTCAATTTTTAGATAATAGCTCACTGAGGTTTGCTGAAGTCCCAAACCTCTTTGTCATGTTATCCAAGCTGATATTGGATTTCTAAATCTCTTGAGATCAGGGCATGATGTGTTGCAATTTTTGACCTATTAACCTTCTTCAAAGAACTAGCAGTTAGGCCTGGGTTAGGTGGCTGAAATAAAAAAGAGTAGTACATGAATTGACAAGGGGGCAATTTGTCACACAGAGCAACGTTGGGTTGGATAGCTTTTTCTGAGTGAAACAAAAACAGAACCAATCTGTAAAGGGCATATAGTTTTTCACACCGGTATAACTGTCTGTCTGAAATCATCCAGACACATGTACTGTTTCATCCATGAGTGAATGAAGGATTTATTGTTACGTCCTTTTCAAACCTGGATACATAGCTGCAGGCCTCTTTTTTAAACCACAGATTTTCTGTCAAATCAGTTTTTAAGAGGGACAACCATTAATTATCTTGGCATTGCTGATGAACATAACAGGCAATAATTCAGACTAATATCCATAGTTCTGGGTTGGTCATTATATCATCTTACTGCCTCAGAAACTCACTGATAAAAGTCTCAGTGTTTGTTTTTTTGTTTTTTTTCTCTTCATCAGATTTAACCCTTTTGAGGTATAGTAAAATCTATGGACTTTGAGATGAATATCTTTTCTTCTGTTCTTTGCAAACACTCGATACCTAGTGGTGAAGATGTAGGAAAGGTTTCTTTCGGATGACTTTTACATAAAGGTCATTGAAATACAGGCATGGCTGCACACTAGACGAGAGCGTTGGCTCTCCAGAGTCTCTTGAATTCTCGTTTTGTGCATTCATGCAGGAGGTTTTATTCTTTCTCTTTGCACAGTTTTCTGAAGCTATTCTAGACCTTGAACCCAACTTACAAACTAAGAACAAAAGATATAAAACAATCTTTCCATTTATGTATTGATTCTTCCACCTCTGCGAACATAAATAGGAATTTTCTAGCATAACTTTTGGGTTTGCTCTAAAAATCAGGCTTTCATTGTGTTTGAGTCTGTGTAGCAAAGTGTCATCATTTTAAGCTGTTTGATGAATTTCTTTTTGGTGAAAGAAAGTATATTTTCAAGCATTTTGATACATAAAAGATGCCTGTAGATACTTTGAGTTCTGTTTTTTTTTTTCTCATTGTAGTTTCAGCTTTTCTCAGCTGTGGTTATTTTGAGTGATGACAGTAAGACTGTGACCCATGGAGAGCAGACGAGTGATGCTGTGATAACAACAGCAACAGCTGGCAGAGAGCCTAACAAGCCAGCAGTCGTGCTCTCTGGTGTGAAGGCTCATCCCATGCAGCTTTTCCAACACGGAGTCGCAGCCTCTCTGTCCTCCCTGACATCACGTCTAATGGTGCTGACCTGAGCTCAGCCCTCATCCTGCCGTCGTCGCTGTAGCTCCAGGAGTCAGACGCTCCTGTTTGCTGCCGAGCCTCCGTGATTTATTTTGTCTAATTTCCTTTAAGCGCACAACGCTTCATCATTCGCTGTAACCCTGTTTATGCTCTCAGTGTAGGTGAGGATGCATCACCTGCTGGAGGCCTTTGAGACAGACCTGTGCTGCTCATCTTTAACTCTCAGACCCACCAATGTATATCTTCAGTTTGTTTGTCATGGGGGTAAAAATTAGTCTGTGCCCTGAAGCCACCCAGTCCAGGTTTGTTTGATTTTAGGCTGCACAGACTGTGTGAGTCTGGGATGTATTAGATTCTCAATCTTTGGAAAACAAGGATCAAGTCCCAATAACTTTGGGTCTAGTCAAAGAGCCTTTGTGTTTTCAGAATGTTTGAATAGAGACTATATGTTTTTTAAAACTATAAATGAATAGAGCTGTTTGCATTTTTTTCATTTTAAGGTGTTTTCACATCTGATAGTGTGGTAGACTCGGTTCGATTGGGGATCAAAGTTGCAACATTTGTCACATTTTCTGCAGTTTGCATTCACACTGGACTGTCAAATGAACCAAACTCTTTGAGTAAGTTCTTCACCTCCTCATCTGTGGTGGTGCCACTTAAGGAAATGACACTGAAGAAAACATGAACTTCCATCATAACGAAAAAAAAATGTTAACAATGGAGAGGCATCAGATTTTAGTGGTTACAGAATGTTTTTGTTGTTGGTAAAAGACCATAACCTATTTCTCTTTCCAGTGCTTGTTTTGGCAGTATTTAACCCTGCTGTTGGAACGATCTTTGGTTCACTTGGCATTAACATATGCATTCAAACCGCACCAGAGTTCACTTAAACCTTACCAAGACTTAGGTTTTTAGGTGGAGCAGAGTTTGCTTGTTTGGTCAGCATCGGAGTTTGATTATGCATTCACAACTTCCCAAATGAATGACTTTCTAGACAAACAAAGTACAGAATAAACAGTGCTGGTGTCAATGCACCCTTAAGGAACAGGGCTCCACATTAGTTGGAAGTTGGTCAATACTGATGTTTTTGTGGTATATTAACATGACAATATTGGTTGTGATTAAGCCACATTTTCCTCAGTTTTCTAATTCCTTTCCATCACCATCAAGTCTCCTCCTCTCTGAGTTTTAGCATCTTGATCACTATTAATTTTGCAGGTATCAAACACCAAACCAGCAACTTGAGCTTCATCGTTGGTATTAGGAATCCATCTAGCCCAATGTATTATGGCTACATTTATTACTGTTTGCAGAGCATTCATGCATTTCTTTTAAAAACCTACTAAATATTAGAGTTCAGATTTCTAAACTTGACAGAATCAATTTTGCAACTTGACATTAGTTTTTTGATGATCCTCTGGTTGACAGTGACAATCAACTGTATTTTAATCTAGTTGAAACTATGTAATATGGTTCACCAGGTTTGCTATCTTTCAGAATAATTAATTTTAGTTTTACACAGTTGCCGGAGGGTACAGGTCTTGTCCAAGTCATTGTTTCATTTTGTCAGTATGGAGCTTGTCTTATTTCTCAGCCACTCCATCATAACTTTGATATGAGTTAACTATATCCTGTATGAATTGAGCATTTGCATTTCTGAGTTCTGACTTTTGCCTTCCTTGAAATTAAGATGTCAGTACAAAAACATTAAGATAATCAAGTATTAGCATTTATAAATCATATCTCAATGCATTCAAAATTGTATTTAATCCCCCAACCTTATTAGATTGTGGTTTTTGCAACTTTTATATTGAGATTAATTTTGGGGTTCAACATATTTTGCATTTTGCTTATTTGCAAGACTTTTGTGGTTCCCTTCTCTCATCTTTAGTATTCAACACCCCTGAGAAGGAAATTTATTTTTCTACTCTTTGCTTCACTACAGATGAATCTCTCAGTGTGATTCAAACAAGAAATCCATGAGTGGAAAAGAAACATAAAGAAACTTCACCTTCCTCATTGCATCACCATAAATCACATGCTGTCATCCCAATTTGAATATTATGAAAGATGTGCATCATTATTCTACAAGCTCAAGTCATTTTATTTTTTCCTAAACTGATTGTTACATGAACAATTTCTCAAATTACTTTGGCATTATTTCCATTCAAATACATACATAAAATAAATAAATACATTTCACACCACTCATTGTCTTCCGCTTACTTGAGGTTGGGATGTAGAGACAATGGGATCAGATATTGTTCTCCCCATTAACAACCAGGATGTTCTGGATTTGTTCCTCAGGAAGATCATGTTGCTTCTATAAATGTATGTAAATAGGATACATGGCCATCAGATGACCAAAACCACTGCTCAGAAAAAAAACCCCACCACATTAAAACTGCAATAGGCGACTTTAGTAAAAATATGTTTTTTACCTATTTGTTAAATCTGTCACTATGCAGTGACAGTAAGACATAAGACAGATAATCTAAATAATTATTGAGGTCCTTCACCTCCTCCCTCACTGCCACTTGCAAAAATCCACCGCTCCTGATGAAAAAAAACAACAATCAGAGCCGACAACAAGGTCTCAGCATTGTCAATCACACTTGTGTACATGCTGCAGCTGTGCTAATGGCAGAGAAACAACTCACCATTACAGGAAAACTGGACATGCTAACTAGCTGGAAAATTAATGGCAGGCTCCAGTGTGGGAAACTAGCTGTAGTGTAGTATAGAGAAAGACGAAGGGTGTGAGCACTGTTTACACACGGATGATTGAAAGCTCTAACACTCTCCTCTTGGCTCTGATTAGTTGTTTCTGACCGTGGGGTGTATTGCTGCAGGTGGCAGTAGAATCACGGGCAGGAGGCAGAAAAGCTTGAATTTTTTCACGGATTATCTGTCTCATGTTGTTAAGACATAGTGACAATAACAAATACGTGAAAAAAATAAAACATGTTTTAGAAACATTTAACAAATGTTTGTTTTACAAACGTTGCTTTGCTCTAAAATGCTAGACCAAAGCGAACTATGTCCTGGTATTCTCTCTAATCAAAGTGATACAAAAAAGAAGATGTAACACAGTTTATTGCCTAGTATGCTACTGCAGCGGTTCGTTGAGGGGGTTGGATTGTTGAGTCTTGACTTCTGAAGCTCAGCCAGAGCCCATTTCCAGAGGCTGTTAGACTTTGACGCAGCTGTCTGGGTTTGAAATCTATAATAAAAGCTTGATAAAAAAAAAGAAAAAAAAAAAAGACTATGTATCAACAACATGGCACTATATCCATTACAGTTGAGTTTAATTGCACACTATACACTATAATCAAGCTTAATCACCACAAAACATTGGCAAATATTTTACAATGCCAATTGTAATTTTTTCCCCCCAGTTTTTAGAGAAGATGTAGCGTTTCAGACATAATTACAGGGTTAAATTGATGTGCATCTACAAGCCTGACTTGACAGGAAGCAGCAACAAAGAGATGTTAAATATCATCATGACAAACTAAACACATTTTTTGCTGTTTTTAACTCAATAGAAAATGGATTCTGCTTTTATTAACCACCCTTCATTCAAACAGAAATTCTAGCCTAAGCCACTTTATCATAACAACTGATGACCGCTCATCACCCGTTGTGACACCAAGTAGTACGAGTAAAACCATAAAAATGTGATTGAAGACTTAAAAATAGGTGACGGGGATCATTTTATTAATGGATGTGTGACGTATGAAAACCAAAAACCAAAGAGAAATAGTTGAAAGAAATATCAGTTAAAATATGCAAAAAGCTGGTCATCAATTATGTAAACGAGGTCTTTGATTGCTTATTCTTGTTTAATGTTTGATTTTGCTAACAAAATTATATCTGTTTTAAAATTTCTATGTAGTGTTCACTTTGAGCTGCTTACGTGTGAAAAACAAGAAGGAAAAACATGTTTCATTAGCTTTTCTGGACTTTCATCAGTGTTCCTAAGACTCAGTTATGTTCTACTAAAATGATCTAATGACTCAAGCCATGCACGGATCAAAGGCTGTGAGGCTTCTCTAGCTACTTGCTTGCAGCAGCACAGCTGGTCTGCTGATGCAACGCGTCCGTTTGGTTAGCATCAGTTTCTGTGATCTGAAGTCCTCCTGTGACAGGCGGCAACATGAATTCAAAGCAGGAGTGAAAATGTCTCTCAACTTCAATTTTCACCAAAAAAAAGATGTTTTAATTTGTATTCTGCATTGTTGTTTTGTTTTTTTTAATGAAACGAGTCCCTATTTTTAGCCTTCGTTTTAAGATTTTCTATGTTTATTACCATATGTTTAGAGCCACTGATTTAGAAACAGAACTGAGCTTAGAGTGACTTGTAAGAATATTAATGCTCTTGGAACCTTTACACATTTTGTTATGTAACAATATGTGATTTTATCCTGACCCTGAGTAATACAAAATGGTGATGTGAAAGAAAAATTATAGATGTATTAAAAAAAATTGATTTGTGACTTGCAAAATCAATTTGCAAGTCTTACCAAAAAGTCCCCATTAGATTTATGTCTAGGTCATTCGAGCAGTTGAACATGCTTTGATATAAATCATTTTACTGTAGCTCTGGCTATAAGGTGAATGTCGGCCTCAGTCTCCAGCCTTTCAGAGCCTCTAAAAGACTTATCTTGCCCTGTGTTTAGCTCAATCCATCTTCCCATCAGCTCTATCAAGTGTCTTTCAGACCAAAAGCAGGATGTGCTGACCATGTCACTGGAGTTTTGGGTAAACTCTATGGGATTTGACCAAAAATGTCATTGTGTGGATTACACCCTGTTCATCTACTTAAGACTATAGAACAAAGCAACAAAGTTTTGAATTGAACAAGTAGATAATCGCTGTTTTCTGTGCTGACGCATTTGTCTCAAACCAGCAAGTGAACCTCAGTCCTAGTTTCAAGCCTTTCAGAGCATCTGAAAGGGTCATGTTGCCCTCTGTTCATCTCCATCCATCTTCCCATCAACTCTATATGTATCTTTCAGACCAAAAGCTTGCTGAGCATGCCACTAGAGTTTTTGGTAAACTCTGTGGGATTGTATCAAAAATCTTGTTGCTTGAACTACACACTGTCCACCCACTACAGAGAAAAGAGACCGTTTTGAATTTAACAAGTAGATGATTGCTTTATTTTCAGTGCCGATGCATTTGTCTCATACCTGCTAATGAAACAGGGAGGGAGGGAAAATTATAGGGAGAAAATAATGATGAGACACTATGTTGCAAAAAGCAGTGTTAAGGCTTGTGATGGAGCTCTGGTTCCACACAAAGCAGCTGCTGTGCATCTCCTCCAGTGGGGGGCGCTACACAGTAATTTTGCCACCACTGTGTGAGTGCATCTGCATGGACAATGGAAGAACGATGTTTTTAAAATGTTCTCATATTTTTATACTAAAGTCAGCTTCTAAATGCAAAAGTTTTATACCATGAGATTAAAACTGATGAAAGAAGTGGCATAAAAAGCTTATGCTTGTTTTGTTTTCTCTTTGTGTTTTACTGGCAGCTCTGACGCCCCTAAATGAAACATTTAGGACCATCAGTGTAAATTTAGACTACATAAATCTATGTAATCTAAATTTACATAGATTTAGATTAAATTTATGTAATCTAAATCACATAGATTTACTAAATCACATAGATTTAGTAAATTTAGTTTTGTGTGATTTAGTAACTAAATGTAATTAATGTTTAGATTTTTTTTTGCATAATTACTTATTATTTTAAAACATAAAGAGTCGTTATTGAGTTATTTTTTTAACTGCAGCTGACAGAGCATTACAGGACCTGGTTTATGCGTTATAAGTTTAATTCTGTCTCAGTCATAAAACTAGTTTTCCCATAAATGTCAGCCACAAGGAAATTGAAATATAAATTGCAGTGTTTTAGTGTCAGGATGATGATAATGTGGAGGTGATCTATTCTCCACTGATTTAGGTGGCTTTATTTTTAAACTGGTTGAGCATTTCATGTCCATATTTTATTCAGCCTGTTTAAAATTTAGATGACCTGCTGAGTCCACATCTTAGTAACTGCTGGGTCTTGGCTCTGTCTCGTCATGGGAGGGGCTGTTTGCTCATTTCATTTTGAGTTCAGAGAAACTTAAAGTAAGTGAAACAGTGAGAGCTTCAGACAGAAGGACACCCACCCGTGTTAAGGGAGCCAATACTTTTCTTGGAAATCTTCCTCTCACACAGGCACATTCTATCCTGCTCATATTGTGTTCTAAGATAATATAAGCTTACAAAACTGAAATGAGAAACTGAAGATAAATAAAACAAACACGTGAGCACTGTGTCTTAGTATTCTGTAGGCTCATGGTCTGCATTCATAATCTTTAGCTTTTTGAACTGCTTTAGGGTGAAGTTGTAACAGTAACAGCAGCAGCTCAGTGTTAAAGCCAGGCAGAGATCAGAGTGTGAAAACCTCATTGGGGTTGCTTTAAATTCATGTTTTGCTCAAAAGTTAGATCAAAACTAGGGTGACCAAACGTCCTCTTTTCCCCGGACACGTCCACTTTTCATGTCCTCTCAGGGGATCCGGGGGGATTTCATTGATTTATGAAAATGTCCAGGTGTGCATCATTTTTCAGGGGACCAATGGGCATGCTGATTGGAGCGCCGCACAAAATGCGACAGTCTTTCTTTCACATGACGTCCTCCCTAAGCTGCTGCCTCGTGGTTAGTTCTTATCCGTTAGATGGAACAGACAACAGACTGCCAGTCCTGCAGCAGTTCTTTACAAAGTGGCAAAGTGTGCAGCAGAGTGGAGCGCAGCTGAAAGCAACATTGACGAACCGGAAAATAAATTTCATTCATACCATCACCAGTCACAACAATGGTGGCGGAGTTCATAAAGCACATAACTGGTGTGTGTTTCTGTATATGACAAAGGATCCCACAGGACGCAAACATTTAAAAAGCTTCTGCAAAGTTACAGTTCATCTATTAAATTGACTCAGTATGATGAGGACCAAAACTTAAGACTAGGGGAAGCTATAAACATTTTTTCAAGTGTCTGTGAGACTTGAAAAAATGTCAAGTCTCACTTGACATTTTTTGACTTATAGAGCCATTATTTTTACAGGTTAACTTTCTAAGTTATGGAAAAGTAATTATTAGGGATGAACAGGCAAGAAAATTTGAGTCAATGTCGGTATTAGATATGTATACTGCTGTTATGGGAGTATTTACCATATTTACCCATGTCATACATACAGTATGACATGGGTAAATATGGTTATATGTTTTCCTCCACTTTCGTCACCATTTAAAAGCGATCACACCTACGTTGCTTCTCTGCTTCAATTAAACATGCTGGGCTGCATCATTGTCATGTGACTGAATAAATATCACAGGGCCAAAACCCTCCTGAAACACATTTTCCATTGATAGTTGGTGTTACACTGTGGTCAGCAAATGGCCTTCAAGGATTGTAGCAAAATGTGAAATGTTCAGTAGGATGTCATTGGTATAACTGGTAAAAACCAAGTATTGCTTTTCTTTCTACCTTCAAATTATGCACTGGTTTTTGTTGATCTTTCACATAATATATAAGTTTATTAAAGCACATTCAAGTTTGTGGCTCTTTAAAATAAGGATGGAATAACAACACAGTGTCCCTTCAATATACCACATAAGCTACAGTTTCAGAGAGAAAAGTAGAAAATAAATTTTAAAAAATGCAATCCTGGCAGACCTTTTTCTTAAGTTTGCCTCGGATGACTTTTCAGATGCTACTGACTTCAGTTTTCTAACCCCAAACTGTGGGCTCCATGCAGTAATCCACATCCAAAGACACAAGCTGACAAACAAGCGGCTATTTTTACCTCCAAACTGCTACCTGAAGTGTGTCTGAAGGTGACAGCCATGTTTGCTGCTCCACTTCAACAGGAATCCAGCAGCACCAGAAGCAGCCGTCAGAGCCGCCGACACGATCAAAGACCCCGGCGGTGCCACATTCTCACTACCGGGAGAATGAACTGAAACACTCGCTGTGTAGAGA
The DNA here is from genome assembly GCA_903066825.1 of Alfaro cultratus. Classification (NCBI taxonomy): domain Eukaryota; kingdom Metazoa; phylum Chordata; class Actinopteri; order Cyprinodontiformes; family Poeciliidae; genus Alfaro; species Alfaro cultratus. The sequence continues at coordinate 105,736 of CAEFZX010009792.1, read as the reverse complement.
GACTCACATTTCAAAACAGCCTCTCTCCGGTAACTAGAAGCGCCCCGCATGCTGGCATCTCCCTGTTTCAGTGAGACAAACATATGGACTTGGAAACACTAAAGGAAAAACGTTCATAGCACTTCTCCCTCCACAGAGCAGATGATCAGATTAGATATTTGTCTAACTCTATGCATAAATTTGCATTTCAATGTGTAAAAAGCAATAACTTTGAAACTATTGTAACTTCTCAGTGCCTTCAAAAGGCAAAGATCACCCTGCTCAGATAGAGATCTTTCTCAATGAAGTCTCCATTTGTTTTAATGAACAGGATGATTAACAGCAGGCCCTGTTTCATTTATCATTAGAGAGTTGAGGTGTTTCCAACTGCAGATTGTGTAATTGAGGAGATTAATCTCTACATTTAGGTTCAGGAAAGAGTAGTACAGTGCAGACGTCTTAACCCATTTCACTTTCACATTTGGCTTTTAAAAGACAGACTCTTGTGTAATCTTTTAAAGTGGCTTTGATCAATAGTTCTCAAGGCTGTACGTAGGTATGGTTTCTTACGACTGGCTGCTTCAGAGAAAGAAAACTTATGTTTAAAAGGCCCTTTGATTCTGCATAGCTGCAGTTGATAGATGCATAGTTGATGAAGTATTTGATTTTTGAAGATTTCTTTAGATAGATATATAGATAGATAGACAGACAGACAGACAGACAGACAGACAGACAGACAGACAGACAGACAGACAGACAGACAGACAGACAGACAGACAGATAGATACTGTCGTAGAAAAAACCTAATCCATTAATTATCTTAATGTTCCTAGTTAAAGAGGGTAACAGCAAAGAGATGGCATTTCCATTAAATGCATCTTGTCTCAAGTATTTACAGCAAGAACATCTCTAATGAATCCCAACTACAGGGAATTGAACCGTTAACGATGTCACCATTTTATTTCTGTCTTATTAACATTTACGTTCAGCAAACACCAGAGGATGGGATCTTTTCTACCAAGGGCAACCGTGGTAATAAAGACAGAACCACCAACTAATACAAATTGACTGGTGGTTAACAAGTCCCCTGTCTCTGTTCTGTTTGCCACAGCTCTTTGCTTGAAACTTGTGATTTGAAGCAGACAAAGAGTATCATCCGGAATATTAACAGCGAGGACTCCTCATAATGAAGATGGAGTCATGGGGTGATAAACACTGAATTTAGGTTTAACAGGGTCTTATTAAGGCCGCCAAGGTTAATGGCCACACTCCCTCTGTGTGCTATGATAAAAGCTTTCCCCACAACATATTTATTACAGAAGCAGCTGAGAGGTGAGACGTTCCTTATACACAGTGAGGCGTTTCAGCTCAGCAACAGCTTATCTTCACTATTTAGTCACAGTGCATAATTAGACTTAGTCAGTCTGGTCACGTTTAGAGGTCTACTTGAGGTCTAAAATCCAAAGTTTTACAGGAACAGTTAGGACCAGAAAATGCAACTTAGAGAAAGAAAAATTTGAATTATGCTATTTTATTAAGAAACACCTCAAAAACTGTAAAAACATGGAGTATGTAGAGTGCAGGTCAGACTTTCTTAGAAATCAAGTAGCTGCACTTGAACATTGGTGTCAAAAAGAGGCTGAAGATTTCCAAAAGGACTGAGAAGAAAAGGTTGCCTGGGTATTCCTTACTGACTGGCAATCGTCCACTGCTAAGTTGAAATTAGAATGAGAAATATAGACGTATACAAGTACATCTAAAAAAAGTTGGAATATTGTGTAAAAGTACAATATTTTTTGCCAGTCATCTCAGAAACTGAAAGTCAAGTTATATTCACACATGGACTGATATATTTCAAGTTTTTGTTTCTTGTAATTTTGATGATAATGCTTTACAGATAATGAAAAACAGAAAATGAAGAGTCTCAGAAAATGTGAATACTGTGATAAAAAAGGTAATTACTGGAAACTTGTGGCGTTACCTCCTAATCATCTAATTAACTCATAACCCCTGCAAAGGTTTCCTGAGCCCTTAAACAGTTTCTCACTCTGGGTCAGTAGGTTACACTATCATGGGTAAAACTGCTGACATGGACAGCCTTCCCAAGGAGAATCAGTTACGAAAGGTCATAGCTGAAGAAGCTGATTGCTCGCAAAGTTCTTTATCCAAACACATTAACAGAAAATTGAATGGAAGGTGCACCAGCAACAGGGAGAACAGCAGCCTTCAGAGGATTGTCAATTAAAATCTATTCCATGAATACCGCAAATGTTGTATTCCCCATGTCAGCATACTCCTGAACCAGAGACAATGTCAAAGGTCTTTTACCTGGGATGAATTGAGGTGCCTTGTCACCTGCTGATGTTGGTCCACTGTGTTTTCTGAAGTTCACAGTCAATGCAGCCATCTACCAGCAAATTCTGCATCACTTCCTGCTTCCCTCTGCTGACTAGCAGAATGGCTATGCTGATTTTATTTTCCAGCAGGACTTGGCACCTGCCCACACTGCCAAAGATACCAACATCTGGTTCAATGACCATGCATGGTGTTCCTTTTCTTGATTGGCCAGCAAACTCCCCTGACTTGAACCTCAAAGAAAATCTATAGGTTGTTGTCCAGAGGAAGATAAAAGACATCAGTCACAAAATGGCAGATGACCTGAAGGCATTTATCAAAGCAATCTGGGCTTCCAATACATCTACTCAGTGCCATAGGGTGATCACCTCTACAAAATGACCATTTCATTTTCTGAGATGTCTGGCAAGAAATATTGTACTTTTAGAAAATATATTTTTTTTTTTTGATGTTTTAGCAAATATATATGTTCATATAGGCCTTAAATTTGTACATATGTATTTCCTTTCCTCTTCTTTGGGGGCTTTCAATAACTTTATGTGTCCTGCAGCGACTGAGGTATTTAATTGTGTGTTGTTTGCGTCCATGATAAGGTCCTCCTTTTATTCTTGAAAGTTTGTTTTTCTCTGCTCTGTGTTGTTTGATTCAGTTGCCACTGGAATGTACACAGGAAATTTTGTGTTTAGTAAAATGTCTTTATGATGTCTAGAAAAGAAAAAAACATTTTTCACCAAGTCTGAAACAAGATAACAAAACAAGATTTTGGATGCCCTCTCTGTTGATCTAATAAAGTGCGATTTGAAACAGTCTGCAGTCGCCAGACAAAGCAACAGGCTGCTGAATGAGCTGCATCTAAAGTATCTAACCCTTCCAGAGGTAACGAAGGATGCAGCACACTGGAAACCAACATAATGGAAGGCAAACTTGTTGTAGAGCAATGATCTCCACACATTCTATGCAACATTTTCACAATGTGAAGTTTTGTTATTTAGTAAGATTGGGTTGCACATTTGTTCTAGCATATTTTGAATTCAAACAAGCAAAATCTTGTATTTTTAAAACAAGATGCATGCCAGTAAAAAAGAAAAAAAGAAAGAAGTAAACAAGAAAATAACTTAATGAAATAATATACAGGATATCCAAGCTGGAGATCCTTGACGCGGACGTCGCGGGTTCGACTCCCGGTCCCTTGCTGCCTCCCTTCCTGTCTGCCTGCTGTCAAAAAATACGAGCCACTAGTGCCGCAAGTGGGGTATATTAATACAAAATTAATATACATTAATTATGTATATTATCTCCATAATTAATCTCTTCAAAGTTCATCAGTGCACTTTAATAGCGCCATCAAGAGTTAGAAATAATGAATATAACTGTAACAACTGTCTTCAGTGTAGCAGTGAATGCTCTAACCACTTCAGGCAGCTCAAGCTGACTTCACCAAAAATGAATGTAATGTGTTGTTGCTCCCTGGGGGAGATGTAAACACAGCTCTACCAGCCACAGTCGCAGGTGGTTTCAATTTTATTCCAATTTTCAGCTGTTTGTTTAGGCAAATACAGTATGTTTTAACAATAAAAAAAGCTCACCTGATGTGCTATAGAGGTCTCGCGCTTACACATAGGAGAGATAGTCTTTGAATGTCTGAATTATGGGTTTAACATTTACCTGCTGCCCCAAGTGAAGTGCCCTGCATTTAAATCGTTTCTTTCTTTGTATTATTGCAGCTGAAAAGCTCAATTTATTAAAGTAGGGTACATGTGGACACCTCAAACATATAGTGCTTACTCATATGCTGTAATACAACCAGTTTATTGTGTAAATGTATTTTCATTCAAGTTATATTTTACACAGATCCATTCATCTAGCCACCTCATCAATGTAAAACATTGATTGGTTTAATTAATAAATTTCTGCAATGGGTTTGGTAAATAATTTCTTTGTCTTCCCAAACAAGAGAGTTTTTCTGGATCAAACACCCCAAATGTGACTATTAAATGATGGGAACTATCCTATTATAATAAACTTATTAAGTACAACATTACCATGGACTTTATGTGACTAACTACATTCCAAGTTTTGATTTATCGTTTAATGTCCCTTTAAAGTCTGCGTTGAAAGACTATAAAGTTTTATGTGGGAGAACGTTCTTCTTTTATGCCACATTCTGTCTATCCGTGCCACATATTCTGCAGCTGAAGCCACTGAAGTAATGAATAAATGTAAGAGTGTCAAGTAAATAAATATTGTGTACAATTCCCAAGTGTACATTGTGATTGGCCAACGGATGCTGTTTCATAAATGCTGCATGGAACCATGAAACTTGGCCCTTAAGTGTGTCAAGTGTCCTCCACTTATCAGGCAACAAGTCCATGAGGGAAACCCCAGCATGCTTCTGCTCAGAAACTCTTCAGATCCTCAAGAGGAATTCTAAGACCTTTCCAGGACAGAATCGATAAATAACCTTTTATTAAAGTGAGTCTTGGAGGGGCGTGCTGTGTGTCAGCACGCCCCACGCTTGGAGGCCCTAGTCCTTGACGCGGACGTCGCGGGTTCGACTCCCGGTCCCGGCGACCCTTGCCGCCCCCCTTCCTGTCTGCCTGCTGTCAAAAAATACGAGCCACTAGCGCTGCAAAAACTCTTCGGAGAAAAAAAAAAGAAAAAAAAAAAATGTGAGTCTTGGAAATTGTCTAAAAGAAGACGTCCTAATCAACCTCACCTGAGTCCTTTGTGCACAATGGATCTGCTCACTGTAACTCTTTTTTAAAGATTTTCAGTCATGATTCATATCTTATCACCAAAAGGTTGGAAGGTGGAAGGAATGTGTCATGCAGTTGACTAGTTTGTGGAGTATTCTCTTTACATGATGGACATGACATGATGTATTTGAGTTCTGTCCCAAATCACTGCTTCCATTGTTGGACAATTCTGCAGGCCCTTCTCCTCTTTTAATGCTAAGCTAGAATATTTAGCATGGGACAAATGGGATGATCTCACATTATTTTGACAACAGCTCATCTTACTTTCAGACCATTAGCATCTTTACTAAATATGCACATCAGTTTCCTCTAGGTTCCAATAAAATGTAATCAAAGGCATTTCTTCTTTGTTGAACAAGTATCTTAAAACTTGTTTTTTTTTTTTATTGTTGTTTAATTTACCACAACATTCAGTTCCCCACATTAATCTGGGAACATGCAAAATCAATACAGATGAAGAGGCTGCCAACTGTCTTAGAAAATGATAGAATGAAAGAAGTGATAGTAGTCTTTTAATCCTTTCACCCCCAAAAATCTGCCTGCAAAGGCTTGGAAGGTAATATTTTTCTTTTGTGTTGTTGCCATGTCTGGAAATCATTCTGCTCAATGAACTTCAATGGGAGCCTCCTGTTTCTTGGCACAAATTTAAATAAAGAAACAAGCACTAAAGCACTGCAGCTACTGAGTCTGTTCATTACTCTCCTTTCTTGAGGTTCATCAAAACTATCACTTTTGAAATGCCAAAGCCCAAAGAAAGTGAGTTGGTTTATTTAAACAGAACATGCGTGTGCTTTTTAAATTATAAAATTATACTCTACCTGTTACAAATAATGTATGATGTTTATGTAATTAGGGAACTGGTTAAAATAAATGAAATAAAATAAATGGTAAAAATTGAAGTCATAGTTAATGACTTAACAACCAAAAAGGATGTACCTGACAACTGCTAGACAATTAATGAAAATGAGTTATGAAGCAAACAAAAAACTTTAAAGCCCCTTGAAAATAATTATTAAGAACACTTTAGAGAAGATTGTAGAAATCTGGCTTTTTGAAAACTAAGACAAAACAAGAGATGAATTTAAATGTTTACATAATATACAGCTGTATAAAGCATTTATTCTATTAAACTTGTGTCTTTTCCTCACTTTCTGTTTTTTGTAGGAAATGCCTTTGTGGTTAGCCTGGCCTTTGCTGACTTGGTGGTGGCCATCTATCCGTACCCACTGGTCCTGACAGCCATCTTCCATAATGGCTGGATTGCAGGTTACATCCACTGCCAGATCAGCGGCTTCCTCATGGGCCTCAGTGTCATCGGCTCAATCTTCAACATAACTGGCATTGCAATCAATCGATACTGCTACATCTGCCACAACCTCAAGTACGACAAAGTTTTCTCCAGCAGCAACACTATGTGCTATGTTATGCTTGTCTGGACGCTCACAATCCTAGCCATCGTGCCCAATTGGTTTGTGGAGTCGCTGCAGTACGACCCGCGGGTGTACTCCTGCACCTTCGCGCAGTCAGTTAGCTCGCTGTACACCATCACAGTGGTTGTGGTGCACTTCATTCTGCCCATGAGCATTGTCACCTACTGCTACCTGCGCATCTGGATTCTGGTAATCCAGGTCAGACGGAGAGTAAAGCCGGACTCGCGGCCCAAAATCAAACCCCACGACCTTCGCAACTTTCTCACCATGTTCGTGGTGTTCGTGCTATTCGCCGTGTGCTGGGCGCCGCTGAACCTGATTGGTCTGGTGGTGGCGTTGGATTCCAGGCTAAGCCGATCCATCCCAGAGTGGCTGTTCACAGCCAGTTACTTCATGGCATACTTCAACAGCTGCCTCAATGCCGTCATCTATGGCGTCCTGAACCACAACTTCAGAAAGGAGTACAAGAGGATCGTCCTGATTATCTTCAAGTTTCACTGCTGAGATAAAATGCCCAGAGCTAGAAGTGTTTTTTTAACACCCAAGATTATTAAAAAGCCATGAGCAAAAGAAATAAAATACTTCTTGAAAAGGGGACTAATACAAACAACACTGTGAAAGGAAGAAGCAGGAACATGTAGTATAAGAGAAAAACAGCTCTAGGTGAAGAGGAGGACAAAGAAGAGGTAAAATAAATGACGCCATACTGAGAGTTATCAGTGTTGCCTTCAGGGAAACAGAGATTTTAAAATGTAGCGAGTCAAACTGAGACCAGAGATTGAAAGTAACTCTTAGTAATTTGTCTCCTCATGACTGTCTTTGGTAAGGGGATCATTACTCGATGTTGAATTTTGAAAGTTATTGGCTGCTCAAATTTTAACCAGCATCACAATTCATTTAAATGTTGGAACATCCAAATATTATGTCCATCCTCCTCCTTGTGATTAATTTTAACATGCTGCTGAATTTCTCAGAAACTGTGAGCTTGTGTGAATGATTTCTTGAATGGTAAAAGGTGGTAAAAAAAAATAAAAAAACAATCTGCAAAATTGGTGCTTCTGGGAGGAAAAAAAAAAGCATAAAATATTCAAGATTAAATGTTCTCGTTATAATTTGTGCTGATTTTCAAATAAAATTATTTTGGGTGAAGAAAGAAAGCAAAAAAAGAACAAGACTTGAAAGGACTTTGACTTGAAATGTTTTACTAACTTTCTTTTGCAGAAAAACCTATTTTAAAAAAATGATTTTTTTACATTTTATAAAGCAGAACAACAGAGCTGTGTCTCATTAATTTAACTCAAGATTTGAATTATTTCAGATATCGATTTCCACTACTTTATGGTAAAGTAAACACACAGGTGCCTGTTTTAATATTGGCTTTTAAACACAGAAATATAGTCTTCATGTGATCATGCTAAAGAAAATCGACTTCAATGTAAAGAACAAACTCTGCCTGTTGTTTAGGTGCAGGTTGGGAGTTCTGGGCTTCACCCAAGGCCTTTTCTCAGTGGAAAATGTCCAAAAGAACCTCAAATTGAGGTGGTTTAGGTGATATACAGTCGTTCTGTATGAAGTACCCAAACCATTCCAACTGGCTTCTTTAAGTGCAGGGCAGCAATTCTTAAACAACATGTGAAATGACCAGATCTTAACCAACTAATTATTGGGCAGAGAGGTTGTTTGTAAGGGACGTGTTACCACTGCACAACATAAAAAGCTAATGAACAAATGACTTTTACATTCAAGGGACTATGCATCAAAAAGCTAAGCAATTTAGCAGAAATATCTTAAATAACTCAGCTCACTTCAGTAGCTGAACTATATGCAAATGTCCAATTTTCTAACCCAGGATTACTGGATAAAGTATGGACTGCATTGGTTGTAACATTTGTCCCTTTTCTAAGAGGTAGTTAAGGTGCTATTCCAGAGAAATTTGTACAATTTTGTCTGTAATTTCAGTATTTTTATTTGGGGACATAGCAAGAAAAATAAGCTGACCAATTAATTTGCCGTTTGATTGACTTTAAATATTGCAATTATAATCTTCCTAGTTTTCTTAAATATAAGCCAAATATTAGAATAGTGTCTTACCTGCAGTGTTGGCTTTATAATTTAGCTGAATAAATTTGAGGTTCTGATTCATTTACCTTGCAAATATGCAATGCTAAGGAGCAGGTTACAGCTTTATCTGGATATTTTTGTCATCTGCGTATTACTTTACCCCAACTGTGTGATAGTTAGCAGTGACACAAAATATGTTTAATAAGTAAATGAACATGCAACTGCTGACTGTATCACTGTAAGATCTTTTAATAGTCTAATTGTTGCTGCTAACCTTTTGGATGGTTTGATTCAGTCCTTGGATTAGTCCCACCAGAGATTGAAAGTAGAGAAGTCCATAAAACTTGACCTGGCCTGGAACTCCAGCTTTGTTCCTGTGCCGAAACTCTTATTTCATGAACATTTTTGATGAAGGGATGTCTCTCTTTCTGCTTTTTGCCTTCCATCTCTGTTATTGGAGGATTCTGAGATTGTTTATCTGAGGCACCTGGATCTCTCAGCTTACAACACATCACCCTCATAACACAGCCAGAACCAATGCGCTCAAAGCAACACATCAGTCAGGGTTCAGTAACCCTGTAAACACTCCTTTGTGTGTGTTCCCCAGTGCCTCCATCCAAAAGGGTTTTATGCCATATAGCATAGAAATATTAAATTATTGGTAAAGGTTCCTCTTACTCCTGTTGGTAAATGCCAGTTTGCAGTAAATTTTTAGAAAACAGAATAAATTCTCAGAGCGGTTAATGACTAAGAGGATGTCAGAAGTCCCTATAGCTGGTTTAAGCAGATAAAACTGCAAATTTTAACATACATACTACATTAACAGATATTAACCATTTATGCTTTTGTAAAGTTTGTTTACAAGAGCAAACTTTACGACATAACACCTGTCATGCTGTTTTCTCAGCATAACAGGTACCCAGCTGTGTCAGTCCAGTTGACGATCTGACTGCGAGTCTGTCGGTGAAATTTCCAAAGAGATATGAGATAATGAAAAGCACAACAATTTACCTGCCTTAATGTGATTAAACCTATAACAGCCTGTTGCAAAATTAAAAAGCTTACATCTGTTTTGATGGTCTTAGAGCAGACTGGCAGGTTGCTGCTGATGAAGATGATTAATGCAGCCGGTTCTTTCCACCACTATGATTTTAGCATTGCAACATGGACATTATTTGACTTAAATAAGCTTAGCTACTGTCTCTTGTGAAAGTGCTGATGGTTATTGGCATTTGCTAACATGTATTGATATCCCACAGATGTCAAACTATTTGGCTTCAGTTTTAAATTGTCAAAATCAAGGATGTTTGTCTAGCTCTGAAGATGCATGTTTTTACAATCTCACTGCAATAGGAAATGTCAACTACATGAAAGAAAATTATTGCTCTTAATAACTTCACAGACCCTGATTTCTTAAAGGCCTCTTTGCCTCCCAAAAACATAATCCCTGTGTGTTGGAACAAAACACTGCAGTTTAAACACTTTTTCAGCACAACATTGATAAATGAATATCTAAAATGATTTTGTCATAGTAAAGCCTAGTATACTGTACTTATTGAGCTCTTGGTAATAATTAATTGTTAAGTATTACACTGATAAAAGATTTCTTGCACAGCATGGCATGCCCTTTTGTGCAGATTTGCTTGAAAACTGATATAGCAATGCAAACAAGGAAAGAGCAACCAGAGATTTGCCTCTAAAATCAACTCCTGTTGTCATTAGTTTGGCCTTGCAATATTGTTTTGACTTATATTCTACTGCTATTGTTTCATTGTGGCTCAGTGACTTTACTTAAGTCGGACAGTTGGATTAATGACAGTCAGTATCTCAACTTCTTTTTTACTAATTTTGCAAATAGAAGAAGATTGCCTCATTCACTTCAAGTATGTCAGACTGACTAGATTTTTGATTAGAACTTAGACTGATAAACTGAAGGGATTGCATATTTGTCTCTTTCTACACAGAACAAGACCAACTACAGTGGAAAGAAGTGTCAATGTCCACCACTTACATAATCTGATATATAAATAACAGACCAGAAAAGTTTCTGTTTCTGCCAATCTGAAGCAATAGAGAGAAGTTTCAACAATTCCACACTTACTTAAATAAACAATTTATATTCCGCATAAACACTTGTGTAATCAGGTTTGACATCAGATCCTCCCAGCAGCAAGAATACTTACTTAAATATGGTTCTGAAACATCCATCCATTTTCTAACACCCTTGACCCCACTAGGGCTGGGAGAGGTGCTGGAGCCTATCTCCAGCAAACGTTTAGGGCGAGAGGCGGGGTCACCCTGAACAGGTCGCCAGTCTGTCGTAGGAGGTTCTGAAACATGCTAAATAAAAAAAATCAAAAACAGATAAAAATGAGGAATAAAGCCGTGATTGTTCTGAATGGTATTCTGACCTCATCACTGTGTTTCTAACACCCATAGAAAGTGTAAGTTCTGCATGTATGACTATAAGGGGTGTTGCTGCTGATAATCTGACTTCTTCATTCCCATTTTAATGAGTTCCTTTCTGTGTGCATTTCTGTGTGTGTGTGCATCCGGCTGCTCTGGGACCCGTACCTCCCCAACTTAAAGGTCCACTAAGGACACCTAAATTAGCAACAGGGTAATCAGTTGGAAGGGGATTTTGTTTTGTCTGTGCCAAAATGATACTGGCTCCCATCCTAGTTTAAGTTTTTATGTGAAACCTCAAAGTGAAAGCCCTTACTCTACAATTTAAAAGTTCAATCCAGATGAATAAACATAGCACACATCTTAAATACCAATTGCACAAGTGGTGACTGATTTACTGTGTTTTCAATTAGATGCATGTATTACTATTTCAGTCAAAATACCAAATGAATATTTGATTTCACCAAGTTGCTGGCATGAGAGGAAATTAGGTCCGTTGATTTGTAATTTATTTTGCCCAAAGCATCACTTTAAGATGTCTGACTTGTGCTATAAGATCTAGTTAAGTCACAAGCTATTTTAAGCTTTTATCAACAGATGTTAAACTCTCAACGTCTTTAATTGAGCTTAGGACTTTATTTCTGTGTATTTTACTTTATTTCTTGTAGAAGGCTACCAGTTTAATTGAGCAACAATCTACCGACACTGGCAGCATTTCACACTGCCTTTTATGAGGGTCTTGGTGTTTACTTCAAGCGTAAAGCACGGTAAACTTACACCTGAAATTTTTGAAGCCGTATAGTTTAAACTCTGTTCCCCAAGTAAGCATGTCTGGGTTTACAGATTGACGTTTTGCAGTGGGAAGGAACAAAATTGGAAATGAACATCTTACTGAATCACTTTTGAAAGTATAAAAATGCAAACAGCTACATCACCAAACAGTGAAGAACTAACATTTTCCTGTGTCAATGGAATTTGTTTCCATATCGCTACAAAAGAAAAATATTTTATCCACAGAAATCAGTCATGGGAAATACTTCATCAAATAAATTTAAAGAGAGCCTTTGGCATAAAAAATCTCTCAGTAGGTTTGTATTGGACTGTATCCACCTCTTTCCTTGTTGGAGGAATTTTGTCCAATTTTTATTTCCAACATGCTTTATTTAGTTTATTGAGGTTTGTAGACATTTATTTCTGTAGGTTGAGGTCTGGGTTTTGACTGGGCCATGACTAGACTTTGTTTTTGGTTTTTTTAGCCGTTCTATTGTAGATTTTCAGCCATTGTCTGGATTTTCTGCTGTTTGAGAACATTACCATGTTGATGACCCAGTTTTGGCCAAGCTTTAGGTGTCAAACAGATGGCCTCACATCTGAGACTGGAATACTTTGTTTTACAAAGAAGTTTCTGGTTGAAACAATGATCACATAAAGTCCAGGTGGTTCTTGGATTTCTCCAACATATTGGGTTATGTTGTGGTTAAAATCTCGTCTTGCTTTTCATCTGTCCAAAGGATATTCTTTCAGACCTTTGGTGGTTCATTAAGATGCAACTTTCCACATATAAGTTGTGCTGCTACATTGTTTGTCTAGATAGAACAATCTTTTAACTTGTCTAAACAAGCCATATTTGTTCAGTGTTTTTTCTAATTGATTTGTAACGAACTAAAACATTCAAAGTGCTAACTGAGAACTGCAGTGGAGTTGCTTAAATGAATGCTTTCATTATCTGTTTCTGGGTGTTTCTGTCTTTCTTAATTCATTTGAAACCAACAAATGTGGTCTTTATGTTTCCCAAGACTAAATGGAAGCCATACATATCCCTTCATTGAAGCACAAAAATAGTGGAAACTAAACAAGTCATTTCCTTAAACACTACTAAAAAATACTATAAAACTATCTCAGTGAAATCAGTGAAGTGGAAAAAATAGGCTCTTTAACGCTCCAAAATGACCTCATTACGCATTTAAATCAGGCATCACAACATCAAAATTACCCTTTCCAGAGGCTACAAATCTTTGAAAACACCATAGGCGTTTCACAAAATGATGGGAATGGTCTTATTCCAAGGTGATCCATTAGCTTAGCCATAAATCTTTGTTTTTTGGTTGATTTCTTCTGCCTTTCCAAAGAAACTGGATAACCTTGCTTGGGTGGAATGCTAACATCCTGCTATGGACCCTAACTCTAAAATAATCTGTCCAAGTTACCATGTTTCATTATTAACATAATATATCTTTATTCTGCCATGTTTTTGCTCACCATGATCACCGTTTCCAATGACTATCAGTTCTAACATTTGTCTTTCCTCGGCCTGTTATTGCCTTCACCTGCTCTGTGTTAGTCTAATTGTGTTACATTTCGAGCTTGTATTGTATTGATATCTGTGGGTGAAAGTCTTTAATTAAAATAAAAAAAAGCAAAATCTCATCCGTCAAGAAATTCCTCCCAAATATAGAAAATCCATCAATGCGCCACATGTAGAAGAGGATACTGTTTTGTTTTTTTTAACTGTATTTATTATTATTTTTCACATTATAACCACAATCTTAAATGGATTTTATTAGAATTTTATATGGTAAGCCAACTAAAAGTTGTTTTTGTGCTGGTTTGTCACTGTGTATTGTGTTTCTTCTACTTTAGAATAATATGCTACTTTATGTTGGCATATCTTATAAATTACAATAAAATACAGTGGAGTTTGTGGTTCTAATGTCGCTAAAAGTGAAGGGGTTTAAGTGAGAAGGATTTAGGTATGTGATCATATTTGTAAGGCACTGTAATTTAAAGCATAGGTGCCTAGTGTCAGTTATCAAAGGGCACCGTCCTACATGTTTCATATGTTTATTTGCAGCAGATTGAATTCTCTCTATGGAACCAGGAAAACATCTAAAACATGTAAGACACTGGCCATCGAAAAGAGAAAGATAGGAAACCACTGGTCTAATAATTCATTACCTACAGTCCATTATAGGCCATGTTGTCACCTCTGGCGTATGATAGGATGATTAACAGAAACTGACCACAAAACTTCAGTTTCGAATTTACCTCAAAAAACTGTATCCTGCCAATAAATTTAAAAGCTTGTCCCAATTGTTCTGTTTGCTGCTTAAGATAAGTGGGTATCATTTGCTCTAACTGGACTGTATAACATAAACATAATGAAATAAACTCAACCATGACAATAATGTGAATCCTTATAGCTTTAAAGTAAGTACTCATCAAAGTGTAAAGTACTTTGATAATGACCTTTCCTGGAGCAGATACATGTACGGTAAATTAACATCCTCAGATTCTGCAGAAAGTAAATGGGGCATCAGTATTGGCTTTTCGGAGGAGTCCAATGAGGGTAGTTGCAAATTTAATTGGCCCACTGAGGATGCAAAAATACAGAATCAGCCTTTTACCTGTAGTTATGTGCATTAACTAATAAGGTATTTTTCTTGTTAGTACTGAAGAACAATGCAATGAGCCAAGCTTTGTTGACGTTTTGTGTATTTGGAACAGCAGCAACAAAAAAAAAAGAAAATTTAATACTGTGTCCGTATGTGTGGTCCAATGCCGGCCAGCTGCAATAGGAGCTATCAGTATTCAGTCTAAGAATGTAACTGTTTTCCTTTCATATGCTGTTTTTGCACATCGCCATGAAGAATGTTTCCTCTGAATGTCTGTAATGTTGATGAGACAAAAGAAACCCACTGAATCCTGGAAAACATGTCTTAATAAATGAACGTTCACTGTGAAATGCCTCCCTTGTTGCCTTTTTCCCCAGCTTTGCAGTACTGTACGTCTTAGCACTTTATACTTTTAATTTGACAAATATTCACTGGCAGAGGTGAAATTGTGCAAAAAAAAAAAATGTTTTGTCTGCAACGGTGCTTGTTTTCATAGCACAACTCCATGAAGAGAAGGAAAAAACTTGAGTCAGGGCCATGTTGTTAGCCATTGGGTTTTTCCTGTGAGTCAGAATACTAACTGAAGAGGACAGAGAAATCACTAATGTTGTGTTACTCTGTGATTTTTGTCGACAGAAACCTGACAGCTGTCTGTTTTCGCCTTAGTTACACACACATACCTGTACAAACTCCATCCCAACACCATCCTCTGTAGTCTGAAGGTGATGGTTGCGGTAACAGCAGGATCTGACAGCCAAGCTGTCGCCAGAAGCAACACTGCAAGTCAAGCACCGTCTCCACCAGGGGGTGAGGCGAGGAAATGAATTCAGACGGCACATGAGGAGAAAGATAAATAGAGGAATGGAGAGGAAACAGGGCAGTGATAGCACTGAAGAATGACTTGACAACTAGACAATAAAACAGAGAGATGATCTTTTAAAAGCAAATTCAAATGATAATCTCTGCCGACCCATGCAGGTGAATCTTATGTCAAGTCTTTGAGTTAATTCTTACTTATAAAAAAATCTACAGACTCATTTGAGAGACTAAACACTTAAGTCTACACTTCACTGCCTGACTGAAACTAGAATCAAGAGTCTAATCCAGCTCAGCGTCATGCTGTGCAGAACATCATATGGCTGCTGAATGAACTCCAGCTAATTATGTAATGCAATGAACTGTAACTTCTAAAACGTAAACTTTGGTGAGAGGAATAGTTTAACTTCTTCCCTGCTTTGCCTTTTTGATGCATTATGTTCCCATCCTAATGATAATTGTTCGAAGAGCAAAAAACTGATTGGGTGAGACCTGAGAAATGTTCTCAGCTGAAAGCTGAAGAACTTACAGGAGAAAATTTGTATTTAATGACAGAAAAGCTGGACAAAGATAATTCAATGCATATCAGCTTCTAAACCAGGTGCTCTCTGAAGGTGAACTCATGCTTGTCATATTAGAACTTGATCACAGTTTTTAGCTTGTTAATCCACCTGTTTCTTGATAGCTGACTACCGATCTGAAATGCCACCGTTGTGTGCAGAGATTGTGACAAAACGATGCATCATGATGGAAAATCCTCAATTCACATCCATAATGTTCATAGGTTCAGTGGTGCCACCAAAAGAGTGTTATGGACTCATTAAGTAGAGCAGGTACTATAAGTATTATCGATTCGATCGGAGACCAAAATTGCTATGGTCTCTTTCAGCACCATCCAATAATTTTGATCATAATTTTGCTCTTTCAATCATTTTGTATTTAGAGAGAAGGTAATCTTGGTTTGATTCATTACACTTGAATATTACCTACATTACCTACAGTCCATTCGTTAGTTGTTCTATTGTGGTTTCCTCCTTGTTTACTTTTAGCTTCATGTTTCCCCTTCTTTGGATTTTCTTTTTTATTCTGCTTTTTGGGAAGTTTGATTTATTTTTGTAATGGGCCCTCCAACTATCCCACATCCTTGGCTTAGAAAAGAAAAAAACAAACATTTGCAGATAAAGTTCTTACACTTATATCTGCAGAAGCCTAAAGCATCATGCTGCAAGACAGGACAATTCCCTGCAGGCTTCCCAGAAACATTTGATGCAACACTGAACAGATCAGTGCTGCAGCCAGAGGAGTGAGATGAAACACACAGCAGTCATTAAAATAAAGAGAAGGGGGAGGAAAGTGAAGAAAAGTTTGGCTACTGCTGTTAAAGGCGATAACGCTGTAGCAAGGATGAAATGTGACAAAATAAGAGATCAGGCAATACAGAAAGAACGGTAATAACGAGAAAGCAAAAGGAAGGATTTTAAATGTCAGAAAGGGAAGAACTTTGAAAAATCAAGCTAAATCTTTCCACAACTTGAATCAAACCGTTCTTTTTTTTTTCAGCATATCATCTGGGTAGCTGATAAAGTTTAGACTATCAACATATATTTGTTTTCAAACTAGCTATATTAAGTACACTATCTTTTATTCTTAAAATGATTTTAGATCATTTGTATCTCAGGTAAATGAAAATTATTAGCTCACAGAGAAGAAAGAAAGAAAAACCGAGGTAGCTGAGTGGACAAATAGCAACATACAAACAGCATACAAGCCTTGGACAAATAAGAATAAAATCAAACGTAGCTAAACATCAAAGCAACAAGTAATGCTAGGGAATGTGGAGCAGGTGCTACAGAAAAAAAATGGCCCAAATAAAGCACAATTTACCAAAACAACAGGGTTACTCCAACTCAAAGCAGTTGAGTTGGAGTAACTGCTTTGAGTTACAATTTAAAAACCTTATGTAAATGTATAAGACATATAAAAACAAAGTACTTAAACTTTATATGATTTTAATAAAACAAAGTAGATAATATCTGCTCCTGAAGTTAAACTTCTAAATGTTAGTTTCATGAGTTGTGGTGGAGGTGGTGAGGCAGAAAGCTGGACTCAGGTAGGGATGAAGGAATGACGATTTAATCAGGAAAATACAAATCCAGAAAGTCCAAAACCAGGCAGCTCAGCAGAGCGGAAGGCAAAGGCTCAACACTGGTAGCAACTGGTAACAGTGGAACAAACATCAACCGCAGCAAGACAGATTGGACAAGACGAGACGCTAAATGAGACGCATACGACTAGGACCCCACAGAGACACAGGTGACATTAAATACACAGGAGGTAATCAGGGAATGAGACACACCTGGGAACAATCAAGGGGAGGACAGGACAACACGGAGACTCAGAAAACACAGAAACTTAAAATAAACACACAGAAAAACTCAAATCCTGACAGCTAGAGTAACACCCAGTAAACACATATACAAAGCTTCTTGTCAGTTGGGAAACTACTAATTTGTTTAAAAATGCTTATTATGCAAGTCAATGTCACTAGTGGGTTTGTCTTTCACAACTGCATCTAAAATTGTGACTCAACATTAGTTAGTGCCTCCTAAATCACCAGTGAAGGTTTTTCCTCATTTACATCATCATCACTAATTACAACCCATTCTCTGTTCAATATTCTGAGCCTAAGAGTGGATCTTTATGCAACAATGCCTTCTAAGCCTCTTTAATCCCGCAGTATCTCCAATCAAACATTTAGGGTTTTTGCCCCATAAGAGAAATCTGGAACTTCTGGAAGTGAGGTAAGAACAGCAGATTCTCCTTCAATACCAGGTTACACACACAAATGAGTTTCTAATCACTGGTTGTTTGTACTTAGGGTCTGAAACTGAGGTAATTAGAACAGCAGCTAATGGGTGGGTTGTGAGATCTTTTCAGGGTAAATGTGAATTTTCTCTCTCATTAAGACCCACAGAGGGAAATATGTCAGTTCGCTGCTTCGTCGACAATGGCACGGGTCTTCTTAACAGCTTATGTAACACCAAAGAAATTGACAAATACCATTTTTCATCGCACATTGCAAAATCCCTGAAATTTCCTCAGTGTGGGTGATGCTTTTCAATTAAAGAGAAATACTCTCCCCCCCTTCTGCTCATGGTGAGTCACCCACCATCTCTGCAGGAAATTATCATCCTCTTAAACAGAAAACACACATTATGCTCTGCTCATCCCGGCTCTTGGAGTTTTGAAATGGAAAACAGCTTTCTAAAGATGAGGAAAAGAAGAGCTGAGGATCTTTTAAGCCGAACGTCCGCAGGGAAGCTCTCCTTATCTCCCTGTTCTCAATAAAGGCTGCATGCTCCAGACAGCACCGACAGAGCTGCCTGCTCGCCCAACTTCAAAATATTTCAGCTCCGTCCAAAACAACATTCTCAGAGGAGTCCAGAGTAACAGCGGGAAGCAGATTCATGCCTGGACTTTTAACTAAAATCCTGTGGAATACAGGACAACACTCACTGTTAAATAGATGTTTTGGGGGCCTATAATGTAAAATTTAATAAAAGCAGGGTGTGTGTAAGAAGATATGTGCGCCATTTAAAAATTCACAGTATAGAAAATAATTTACAAGTTTAAAGTTTAAATTGTTGTGCTGTAAATGGAGCAAATAATGAGCCTGTGTTCCTGCCCAAATAAGAAATTAGGGGTAATTATATGTAATGTTCAATTTGTTGCTGCAGAAAAAAAGAAAAGAAAAAAGAATTCTGGGTCAGATTTATAAGATTATTCTGCAATTAAATCTAAGATCTGCAAAAAACAAACAAAAAAATCTCAATCCTGAAATGCAAATCTCATCTTCAGCAATGAAATGAAGCAAATGCTCAGATTTGTCATTTATATCTTGATATTTTAGAGTTAGATTGTTTTGACAAGATTCTATAATCTTCTTTCTACATTACAATGAACAAATAAAATAATTTGTTCCTGTGGACTCTCTTTTGGTTTTTCTATGTAGAATTTAACAGACTTCCAGTCAGCAAAAGAAGTAGGGCCCACAGTATGATTTTTTTAGCTTGACTTCATTATAAAAGACTACTAACTATGCTGTTAATATTCTTTTTCTAGCATGCAATACTTTGCACAGTCTGTCCACATATTTTTTTATGAACTTCCTTTTGTCTGTGGATGTTATTTTTACATCACTCCTCAGAGCTTCAGAAGACATTTTGGAGTAGGAGTTGCATGAGCAGGTTTCAATCTACATATTCATTTTGAGTAAAATTACACAGCAGACTCAAACTATATGTAAATATAAAACTGTCTTCTGTAGGAGGAATTAACATCAAAGATGATTGTCATCGGAGCGGCCTCATCCTGTTGTGATTTTCCTATTCAACTGTTTCTAATCTGTGGTGGGCGAGTAATTCAGGTTCAATGCAGAGGTGCAATTATAGTACATACTGGATTTGAAAAGCCTGCATTATGTGTATGAAAAGCTGTTTTGCCTCACTGTCGTCATAAAAAAGAGGGTGTCTTTACAATAAATTGTTGTGTGTTAAATTTGTGCCATTTATTTGTCCCATTATTTGTTTGGCTGGGATGATAACGAGCACAAACTAGGTCATTTCAGGAAAAGAGAAGGTGAGTGGAGACATATTGGTGCAGCAGTTGAGGGAAAGGGACAGACAGTACAACTTTCAGATAAGTGATCTTAAGAAAATTATAAACCAGAACAAAAGCCACATGTACAAATTTATGCAGCAACTTAAAGATAAATATAAGCATTCACACAGTCCATGTTAACCAGTTAATTTGCCAGGCATTGTGCTGTTAGCAGAATACATCGGTCCACATTAGCGACTGCTTACCCCCAGGTTAATGATATGCTGTCTTTGGCTATCCATAAGCACAATATGACGTGTTTTTATTTCCTCTTAGTCCAAAAAAACTTTCCTCTCATTGTATTATTAGGTTATGAGGAACACTTGTGTTGCTTGTGAGAATTTTTTTAAGACAATTAACAAGAACATGGAAACAAAAAGAAAACCTCAGAATCAGAACCTACCTGTGGTGTCTTTGGCTTGAATGTACAATCTGCAGCCAAACGCTAAATTCAAGTCAAGAAATTATCTTTGTTGTTAAAACAATTAATTTTAAACACATTCAGTTCAAGTTTAAAAAAAAAAAATACACAGTTTAATATATCGTAACAAATTTTCTATTGTCAGGGATGACTCGTTGATGTCAGAATGCTTTATGAAGAAGCCCGTTGATGTGTTACAGAGACAAACTCATCATTCTTTTCACAAATCCCTCCACTGTAATGTCATCAACTGTCATAGAAACAATCTAACTCTAAAATATCCAGATATGATCATATTAAAAACAACACATAGTACGGCAGTGGGAAATAGATTATTTGATGAATGCAAGTGCGACTGCATGACATGGGAACCTGTCGGATTTAGAAATAATTTAATTTTATCCAATATGTTTCTCTGCTGACAAAATGCATACAATTATTTGAGTCCTGACTGGGATCTGTTCCAGAATTAAACATTCTTCTTCTATGACGTCTGTCAGCCTTCCCTCGTTAATAGTCATTTACTGTAAATCTTTTTTCTTCCTCTCTCTACAGAAGGATTCTGTAAAGTAGTTCAGTTTGACCCACACATAAAGATACGCTTACATCACTTTATGTGTTGAGTTGTGGCTGATTCACTATTTGTTTCAACAAGAACAACATTAACAGATCCACCTAATAGATTAACTAGAAAGTGTATAGTGCCCAGGTTGCATTATATTCTAAATGAACTTTCGTTTTCGGCTTCACCATTATGAGGATAAAGAGCTCAAGTTAAATTAGAGAAAATAATATTAGTAATAAAGTCACAATGAGGAGACTCACTGTGAATTAAACACTGTGACTCAATGTGTTTAATTTAACTACATTAATGTAGTTAAATTAAACAAATAATTTAACTTAACACTGAGCGGAAAGATAATATCAAAGATATTCTTAATAATTAATGGAACAATTTTACAGTTCTCATCGATTATGCCATATAAAATAAATGTTTTTAAAAGGCTTTAAAATGGCATTGCCTTGGAGTCTTTTTGATACTGCAGTTAATAAAACAGCTTGCACTAACTGCTTTATCTTTTAAAATCTTCTTAAAAAATGCTTGTGTGTTGGGTCGCTGCGTGGTTCAGTTGGTAGAGCAACCGTTTGCAGTGGCTGCGCTGCTGGGTATTGTTGTCTTTTGGGACATTTGCTGCATGTCTCTCCCTTCGTTGCGTTTCAGCCGTCTCCACCATTTTTTATGTCAAATTACAGTTCAATAAAAGGCCACTAATCCAAAAAACATTGTTTTAAGTGGAAAAATTTTGAATTTATGTTAATCTCATTCTTTTCAATAGCTACCCTGCAACTGTTTATAATGCAACTTCACAAACTTTGTGAATTATATATGAATCTTAAGTACAACTTAAAGCGGATGTAATTTACTTTTTTATTTTTCATCTCTATTAAAGTCTTTATTGACCAAATAAGATCCAAACCAGACACTTTATCAATACATTTTGACTATCTAAGGAAGATAGGCTGGAGAGCTGCTGAAAAGAAATGGGAAAAGAGAAATTGAACAATCTGACAAATTAAGGAAGGAATTAGACTCTCTGCGGGTTTCCGCTAGTCTATTAACCTCTCCGATGTAACAGAACTGTGAGAGCAATAAGAGCATCATCATGCATTTATTCAGCAGCATTAGATCTCGTTACAACGTGACCGCTCTGATTAAGAGATGTCATCTTCTTCCACCAAGTCTCTGTCTCACACACGTCTGTTTTGCGACAACTTTGAAATAACTTCTCCAGCCAGTTTCTGTTTTGACCTGAAGATGAGAAAATGAGCACATAACTCCGGTTCTCTGTTAATGTTGACACAAATGTGTAAATTGAGCAGATGAATGTTACAGAGCATTCGACTCCAGACTCCAGTCTAGTATGTATCGTACATGGTGCGTTCTGTGATAAAATTCAATCAAATTTTATTTGTATAGCACATTTCAGCAGCAAGGCATTTCAAAGTGCTTTACATCATAAAGACAAAAAATTGCACCATGATGATCATGAGAAACTCACTGTTTTAAGCATTTCCTTTGGTTTTAATGTTTACATTTCAAATGTTTAGATTGAAGCAGAAATGATTCAATGTTTTTAGATAAAAGCATAGATTGAAAGTATTTCTCAGAATGTTTGATGTTGATGAAAAACAAGCAGAATTTATGGAGTTCAAATCATGATTAAAAGAGTTTTAGAGGGACTTCCAGCTATCAAAGCATCCAACTTATCAGCCTATCAAAGAAAGTTTACTCTGCCACTGTGTTAGAGGAGATCCTGGACTTTTTTCCTTGTTCTTACTGGATGTGGAGAGTGGCCCTGATGTGTCCTTAGAGGTATTTTGTGAAATGTACTGGAGAATGTAGTTGCGTTTCATCTAGTCTTTTTGTTGCCAAAGTCTAAGCTGTTTCTAGGGTGAGTTGAACTCTGTCAGAGCTGCACCTACTCACTGATACTGTTTTTGAAGTTTGTGAAAAAGATCTCAATGCAGAGTTGTGAAAAGGTGTGTGTCTGTTGTCGTGAAGGCATTATTTTGTTCTGTTCTGGAGAAGAAAGAGCTGAATTGAAAAGGAAGTTATTTAGCTCAGATATGATCAAACCCACACATGCATGTAGTGTTTATGCACAACATGGACGAAAAAACAAGATCCTGTATTTCCTCCATCTTCCAGGTTGGAGCTTGTAGTAGAGTCAGTTAAAGGGTTTGGACATTAAATGTCTCCCTTTGTATGTATGAATGGGAAAACAGGAAAGATGATGCTCGTCATACCATTGCAGCCACATTAAATATATAAATATATTAAACAAATTAACCAAAAAGCATTTAACTGTCCGAGTGGTTTATTAGCTGATTTTAAGACCAACTAACATGTAATTTTAGAGAGAAAAAATGAAATCTTGAAAATATGAAACAATTAAATACATTTTGCTCGTTTTTCTTTCAACTCAGTTTTAAATTTATTTCTTAAATTTTACTCATGTATAAAAAACCTTAAAAATGAACATGTGAAGATAATAAATCTCCATTAGATTTCAATCCAGTTTAATTTTGTTCAGCTGTATGTTGTGATACCATGCAGCTAAAGGTATATTTACCCACCTTATTAGACTATGTTGCAGGTAGAACATTAAAATGAACATTAATTGTTCATAAAAATATATAACTTAAGAAGCAAAATCTCTAATTTCAACCACTTATAATCTCATTGAAGTCTTTAAATTATGACTGAAAAATATAATGTGCTGCATTACTCAAATGCATAACTCAAAGACCAGAGAGGACATATTAGGTTGTTCAAGGTTGTTTACTCTGCGAAAGGGATGAAGAACTTAGAGTGCTAAAAGAAAAAAAAAAGTGTTTTCATCTTTTTAAAAACCGTACAGCAGGCAGACATGAAAATCAGCCCTTTTCAAGCTCATCATTGAGATGTAGATTTTTATTTCACCGACATTTATATTTTCTGCTGAAGAGATTTAAAAATGATTATTATCACAATACTCTACATTACAGATAGAAAAAAGTCCTTGGAAAGTCCTCACTGTTATCAATGCTGCTTCCCGTTTAGCAAAAAAGTCCTTCCAGGTGGAAGATTAATGGATTAAACATTTTCTTTGCAAATGAGCAAACATTTACATGTGCAACAGATAAGTGATATATATACACACACACACAAAGTTCTTTACACACAAGGCATGTGGATATGATTTTTTTTATTGATTTCAAAAAATTTTCTATTAAAAGCTGAAAATTTTCGCTGGTTGATATTGCCACATTAAACACTGAAGACGCACAACAGTACAGAAGCTGTTCAGTGAACTTACAGTACATATTGTATTTTATCTGCTAGACATTGCAGATAAATGATCTTTTATTATTTGATATACAGTTTGAAGTTAAAACAACCTGCAAAAGTTAGGTAAAAGTAATAAAAAATAAAATTAAAAAAAGTAAGACTTAGTAAAAACCTTAGAAGAAAATAAAAAATAAAGAACAAAAAACTTTTCAAAACACAGAAGAGCTCCTACATAATTTAGTATCATGTCTCCAAAGTCTGAAACAGTTTGGATTAATATCTAGATTTATTCTACAGTTTTAGATCATTGAGCTTTTTCATCCGTCTTCTGATCAAATCCTTGTTTAAGATTTTAGAAAAAAACTTTTACAACCTGTAGATTGTAAATGTTTGTCATCTCTGGTCAGGTAAAGTTGAACATTGGTTGTTTTTTAATGAGATTTGGATTAAAATTATTTTACTGCCTTCTCATACATTTTCATCAAGACAAGTTTTTTTCCCCTCATGAATTTCCTGTAATATTTCAAAGTTAAAGAGAGTTAGTGAGGCTGATGTGACTGGGGCAAACGGTGCACAGCACAGCCTGTACAAGGTTGACGCTTGCATTAGATTTGAAGTACAGAAAATCATCGCAACTGATGTTTCCACAAAAATAGACCGAAAAGGCTTACTTTCACCATAAAAATAAAAAACTAGAACATTTCTGGAGAAACTTTGAAGGGGGATGGAGGCAACATGGTTATGAAACATGATTGCACGAGATGGATACATTAGTCCATTAATAAACAAAAAGCAAGATTCAGCTGTTAATGTGGATATTAATGGAGTCAGATGGTGAGAATAAGAATACGAGGAGGCGAAAAAGGAGGCGGCACAAGTTGATATCAGGGTGACAAGAATCAGAAGTCTGTCGCAGCAGGAGTCACGCTGCATGATTATCCCAGAAAGTACCACTGCTTGCTTTATGATTTACATTTAATGGTAACTAGAGTTTTTCTTATTTTTAGATTTTGGCTGAAAATGCCTAATAACACGTTGTGAACCCAGATAAATAACAGGAGTCACACTGGGTGAAAAATGAAAACTCCAAACCTCTCTGAGATGCATAAACTGCACATCTGAAAATCATAGTACAGCTATGAAAGTGGCTTGAACCAAAAACCTTCTGAATAGCTCAGAGTTTAAACCTAGAATAAGCTTAAGATGTGATGGTTTTGCTTAACATTCAATGGTAAAAATCCCCAAATAGAAAAAAAATTAACTGTAGAAGGAACCAAAACACCTGTTAAATTTTTGTCCTAAATAAAATTTAAACTATAGCGGCATTAAGAAATTCTCTTTACTTTCACCAATATTTCAACATAGTAATATGGCATTGGAGGAAATATTTCATCTTTTTAGCTTAGCAAGCATCAAGTCACTTAATTTTGTGTATTTTGCATCGATATATACAGAGTGCAAAATATCCTCCAAATATCCCTCTAATAACAATTTGGCATAATATATTTATCTTTAAAACAACTGACCAGAGATACATCGATGGATTTGATAAGTGAAGATAAAAAGCACAATTATTACTCCAATAATGCGAGGTTTGGTTTTTAACCCTTAATCTGTTCTCAAAACATTATTTTTTAATTTAAACTGTTCAATGTGTCACAGAAAACTGCCAAAGTAGTGCAGTTTTATTCAATAAGGCATAAATCAAAGTGCATTTTTCTTTATCAAGGTTTTCTTCCTGTCAAGATGTCAGATGGTGATTAAAAACCACTCAAAGCTGCAAACTTGAAGATGTTTGGGTTGAAGTGAAAAACAATCTGCATGTCAGAATCAGCTCTGAATCTGGGAGTTAAAACCAAAAACAACTATTGAGGTAGTTTGATGTGTTGACTGGAGAATTTACATTAATATGTTTAGGCTGTGAATATGATAAATTACCTCTAATACTATTAATCTCTTAAAAATCTGATGAAGTTATCTTCTACTTTACAGTATTTATAATGACTTTTGGACTGAACTAATGGCTGTAATAAATTTAACGTGACACTCCTACATTTGTGACATAATTACATTAAATACATATGCAACAGCAGCAAATAAAAACATTAAATAAAACTGTTTCTTCGGAGGGTTTAAGCTGGCCTGAAAGGCCCAACAGTCTGTTCTACTGCACCATGTAGGTGTAGAATGTCTCTTCGTGTTTGACATTATTTCGTGCTATGATTTCTACAACGGCAACATAAGTTCCTAAGAGGAAGCCGACCAGCCCCACCACACTGATGATCAGGTTCTTGATGGTCGCCAGTGGCGACAGACCCTCCGTGTGAAAGGCAAAGATCTCCAGGATGGGTGGGAAGATGAGAGCCAGGAAACTGCTGCTGACCGAACCGACCAATGAGATGACGAGGTCCAACTCTGGTATCAGGATGGCGAGAGCACCTGGAGAGCAGAGGGTAAAAATGTGTTCAGACTATGATTTAAGACAAAACTGAGTATTTAAGACTAAGATGTAAGACAATACTAGTATTTATCGGGATTTAAATGGATCAAATGCTGTTAAAAAAAACAAAAGTTGTGTGTTAAACTTGTAGTTTCCTAAGCTTAAATTCTGTATGTTTAGATGCAATTTTTACCCCTCATGTATTTCCTGTGTGAGTGCAATGCCAGGCTTATACAGTCAACAGTCAATCCAACTGACATTATCAGTCCTTATACTAATATTAACCCAGATGGGTTTCAATCAACACCTCGTGCGGTTTTCATTTCTGAAAGCTCACATCTGCATTGACATCAGGCTTAATTGGCGATTTAAAAGTAAAAATAACTCCCTTAAAAAGGGGGCTCATCTTTGTGATCATGTTTGTGAAAGAGGGGATGTTTCAATTAATAAGCATATAAATAAATTATGTTGCTTTTTACACAGCCTAAAGAATCCATGTAAAACTGGTTCTTTGCTTAATTATCTATATGCTGACTCAGCACTGATTCATCCCCCCCCTGAGTTTTTAAGTGTCTGAATGAGTCATAGGTCAGAGTTAAAGCTCTGAAAATGAGAGAAAAAGCTGTCAAAGTTCAAAGAGTTGAGAAGAGCTTCAGAAAGCATGAAAACAACTCTTGATCAAGACTACTTTAAAGAAAGAAGAAAGTCTTGCTGAAAGGCAAGTGAAATGAAATGAAAGGTGTGAATCAGAGTTCTGCACATCACTGCTCTGATGTCATTTTGATGACAATAACGTTAACATTCAATTAAGACTTATTTACTACTGTTGAGTTCTATGCAAGTTCTTCAACACCAATTACATTTTTTTATTAAAATATTTTTATTTACATTTTCTCTGCACATAGCAGTTCTGCTAATGGCTTGATGCATTAATGCAGAAGTTCAAGTTTTGGAAAAAAGTCACAAATTAGCATGTATTGCTAGTAGTCTGCCACTCGGGCAGCATTGCATCCAAACATCTCCTGTTTGGATGCAATGCTAAACAGATGTTTGGCATCGTAGATTGGGGGATTCATGTAGCAGATTTTTCTAGTTACTTTTTTATGGTAAACCAGAGAAAGTCACAGGAGCCAACGTTGGACTGCCAGGAGCTTGGTGTTGAGCGTTGGTCCTAGGTCATGTTTCAGGAGGATGCTCCATGTCCCCTAATATGGGCAAGGTTTGGTAATCATTAAAGTGTACCATCATTTGCTTTTAGTCTGACCTCTTCCCCTGGAAACCTAATTAGGACCTACAACGCTGAAATGATCAAAGGTCTGCAACTTCCGTCCTGTAGAGCTACTGCTCTGTAATTTTTAGAGTGCAAACTTTGTTCAGTCCATTTTAAAACAAACTAGTTCATTTTCCTAGAAAGTGGTTTGTTAGGGAGGGTGTGAATGTGCAATCAAACTCTAAGGTGGTCCAAAAAAGAGAGTATTGCTCCGCGTAAAAACCTAGGTCTCGGTTCAGTTGAAGTGAACTCTGGTGCAGTCCGAATACACAGTGAATGCCAAGCAGACCAGAGACCGCTTAAAAAGCAGGAAGCGAATTACAGCTCAGGACATTCTGGGTAAATGCAGCCAAAACAAACGCTCAAGTTTATAGTTAGTGGGCGAAATGGATCGTGGTCTTTTACCAAAGACAAAAGAAAAATCCTACAACAGCTGAAATCTGATGCCACTCCATTTTTGTTTATATTTTGTGAAAAAGGAAGTTGCGTTCAGTGTCTTCTTCAGAGTTTTTTGTGTCATTTCCTTCAGTGGTTCTTGATGCAGTGCCACCACCGGTGATGGGGTAAACAGGTTACTCAAAGGGTTTGATTTGTTTGACACACAGTAGTTTGAAAATAAACTGCACCAGCTGAAAATGTTGCAACTTTGGTCCTCAATCAAACCAAGTCTACTGATCTACCACGTATGAAAACACCCTTAGATGCATGACAAACTTGATGACATGCTGAATTGAACCATTTGATTCAGCTTTGTTGGAGCAGGAATGCATCTAATAGTTGCTGGGTAATAGATCTCAAGGACTGGAGTTGCAGAATTGCTCCAACTTTTTCACAACATTAAAAGATGGTAACAAATTGATGCGGTGGAAAAAGAAGTCAGTTCTGAGTGAGTTGAGGTTGTTCAGGCATCTGATCAGGACACCTAAAACAACCTCATTTATAATGACCTGGAAGGTGTTGCTTTGGAGAAAATTGTCTAGGTTTTCCTCCTGGACCTGTTTTCCCCATTTTGCTGCCTTCAATGAGTGAGCGGATGGCTGGCTGAATGAAAGCTCAAATGGTTGTATTTGCCCATCTACAACATTTATAACTTATTATATGAATCATCTAACCAAAAAGATTGTGTTAGTTGTGGGCACCTTTTTGTTTGGGTAGTTTCTAGAAGAGAAATTTGTCTTCTTTTCTATGTCCGTCAGGTTTGACGTCAGAACTTAAGTCCCACACTTACAACTGCCTCTCAGAATAAACAGCATCATTATTGGAGGAATGCTTTTTGATGTCCGCTTCAAGCATTTCAGTAATGCACATATACACAAACTCAGCCTTGCCAAGTAGATCCTCCAATTTCTCTCCAGCTCTTTTGATATTTGGTGTTCAAAGAATGCAATATTACGCCCCCATTTTTTTCTCTCTCCGCCATTTGACTGAGAACGATCATGTGTAGTTGACAATCCAGATGATTGACTGAATTCAATCTACGAGTGACTTGTTTTTAGGTTTCTGCCACAAAGTAAGGGCTTGGGAGTCAGGAATACAACGTATAAGGGCAGAAGAGAAATGAGGTGGCATGCACTCTGATGAAAAAAGGTAGATGGATTAGGTCAAACAGATGACGATGAAAGGGAGAAAAAGGAGAAATGACAAATTTAGAATGGAGGAGGGACTCCCACTGGGTGAGCATGAAACTGCGATTGTTGGGATTGTTTTTCACGTGTCGGACGGAGCGGAGACCATGCTGCTAAAACCATCAGGGATCAGAGT
Organism: Alfaro cultratus; assembly: GCA_903066825.1. Taxonomy (NCBI): domain Eukaryota; kingdom Metazoa; phylum Chordata; class Actinopteri; order Cyprinodontiformes; family Poeciliidae; genus Alfaro; species Alfaro cultratus. Next base: position 76,158 of record CAEFZX010009792.1, on the reverse strand, counting down.
CACCTTGTGTGGTTGCTACAGAGACAATAGCACAAACACCTCCTCTGACGCGGAGATGCATTCGTCACAGCAGAAGTGTGTGACGAATGCACACACTTGCTCCTCTCTGCACATGAGTAAACGATTCACATGTGGAAAAGAGAAGTCTTACTGTTCTACAGAGTCCGTTAGCATCTTCTTTGTGGTGAGCAGGGAGGACGGGCCAGGGCAGGTGTTCTTGTTCTGTTCATACACCAGGCACATAAAAGCCTCTTTGAACTATAATCAACCGCTCACCACTGCATGTTAAGGTCTGTCAAGTTATACTGACAGGCAAAAAGCAAGGTCGAGTTTTGATGTAACAAGCATGGCACAACTCCCCAGTGTCAAATGCTCATGTAGAGCAAATCTGCCACTGCTCAGGGTACGCAGTCCAATGCCGTTCTTTAGCCTAGATTCAAAGCTTTCCAGGGCATCAAAGAAGGCAGACCTGACTCTGGAGGAGGACGAAGGGGAGGACCAGCTGACTTAAAGAATATGCTGAGCCTTTCACAGCAAATAAACCACAGGGCTACTTCTAAAAGGCTTGCTGCTGTCCCCTGAGAGAGGCAGCAAACAGATCATCAGACAGCTTCAAAGTTGAAGTCGAAATACCGCAAGCACGTTAATATTTCCGCACAAGCTCAGGAACTACAGAAACAAAGAAGAAAACACTTAATGTTACGATCTGCTCACTGCAGATTCAAGATGACAAGAGGGAGCTCTGCACAGCATGAATGTCAAAAACTTTTTAAAAAGGAGGGAAACATGAGAGGTAGGTGGCTTAAGGACAGTAGGTAAATTCTCAGTTGCTAAGCCACACATGGAACAAGGACTCTCATGGCCAAGGATCCTAAATCCATGCGTCCCCCATGTGATGCTTGTGTCAGATGGTAAAAGTGGCCTTTCTCTAGGAAAAGGTTAGATGTGAAATACATGATCCGAGTTCATGAAGACAATCACTGCACCTAAGAATCCCTTAGCCACTCAGTTCCAAGTATTTGAATCAATTCTTCTCAAACTTAAGACACAGATCCAGCATTTCTGCAGCCTGTGACAAAATCTTAGATAAATAGATTTTAAAAAGCATTCTGTGGTTCCCCTTTCCATTCTTCTGTGGAGAATTCCAGACAGGTTTTGTTTCCTTCTTCCCTTTAGTTGATTTTCATTTTGTTTCCAGGCAGCAACACAAGAAGCCTCCTTGTGTATTCCCTTGAAACCATTAAAATCCACAACCTTTGCACTGAGAAAGTGTTTGAGTAATATTTTTTCACAACTCCACATTTTGGATGCTGCACTATTAAAGAAGATTAAATTCTGAAGTCAAGAATTTTTTTTTTTTTCTCCTCTTCCCACCCATCAGCATCAACAGACCGATTGGCCAGGCCAGTTCAATTAAGCAGCCAGAAGAAGGAAATAAAGGAGAGGCTAAGAGGGAGAGGAGCTGGCAGCTTTTAAACTGTCAGCAGGCGGTTTCTGAACTGGGCCCACAGGGTTTTAAATCCACTGAGAGAGAGAGAAAGAGACAGCTCTACAGGCAAACAGAGTCAATTACTTCCCAAGCCACGAAGCCACGGCCGGCAGTAGGTATGCTCCAAGGCAGGATTAGAGATTGGTAGGGAGGCTCTTAGCTTTCTTTTCTCCACAGACAACCAAAATATACTGGAGGAAGTCTAATTTCTTCACCTCGCCACCAGCAGCCACCACCCAGAAACAAGCATAGCTGCCTCAAGCTCTTTCAGGCCTGAGCAGACTTTCATCTCGGTCACCCAACATTGGCTGATCTGCTGCATAGTGGACTGAAAGTCATTAAAACATGGACCTTCGCTCAATCTGCCTGAAAGGCTCACATCTTTTAACAGAGCAGCTGGTACCTGCATAAACTAATATTAATGAGCTCAGGGAGGGTGTGCTCCACATAAACCCTTTGGCAGCATAAATGTCACTGAAAACTTCACTGAGCTTTTCAAAATAGACAGCATTATAAGTTCTCAGAAACCGTTGACCAAACCGGTTCAGTCATAGTGGGTCTCAATGTGGGCTGGTATTTTTGGGATACAGTTTAGATTTCCTCCACACATGACTTTTTGTACAAACATGTAGAAGTAGGTTTGTTGCGTCTCCTACACGACTTGTGCAAAACAGTTTTATTTTTGCCTTTCAACGACTTTCTTTCAATCATTCTTCCATAAAGGCCAGATTTGTAGATTACTATTTATCCATTTGAGCTGCGGGTATGTGAAGCTCCCCCAGAGTAACCATAGGTCCCTGATGTGCTTTTCTGCTCTCCTTGCCCAGCCTGTAGGGTCAACTATCAAGTCTTGGTAAGGATGTGTTCTGTTACATACTTGGGATATTATTTCATGACAAAAACCCACTTTTACCTGCTCTACACTCTTGTCCCTGATCTGTCTGGTGTGTTTCTTGGTTCACTAATGTTAATTCAAAAAGGATGACACTAAGTGACTTCTGAAGATAATCAGTCTCATTTAAGAGGGCCTTATTTAGGAGGCTGAATTCTCATTCTATCCTTACTTTTGAGACATTTCCTTGAAGAAAAGTAAAACGACACTAAAATTGAAGTTCAATTACAGCCAAATGGGTCTATTCATACTGAGTGCTACTATTTCTTGAGAAGAGTCCGTAAGGGAATAATAATAATGACAAACAGGACTGTTAAGAATGAGACTGAGTGAAAGAAGCTCTTTCTGAATAGAGATTCACTGAAACAATGGTGAACCTCTGAATCTCAGAGAAAACCTGATGGAGTAGAAAGTATGTGGTTTAATAGAGAGCATTCTTGTTATGTAAATCAGGACATTTACTCAACCTTTGACAAACTTTGATGCAATTTAGAGGTAATGGTGCTTAATGAAGGGGCAAAAGCTAATTTGGGACTTGAGAACCTTCTGAGTAATTGCATTAACATTTATATAGTAGCCTTCCTGTTGATGTAAAGGATTCTTAGCTGGATTTAACTCTGTTAGAAACTGATTTGATCATGGCCATATAAAAATGACAGATACTAAAAAAATCCTGAAGAGCTGGACTATATTCAGATTAATAAACTGCTGCACAGTGCATAAAGAAGTATGCACACTTGTCACGTGAATGATTTTGTTTTTTAGAAAATCATTCACATGACAAGTTTTACCAACGATAAACATGGTAGTGAGTCCAAAAAAAATGCAGACGGTTAACTTTTACTCTAAATATATTCCCTTTTTGTCATATCTGTGACACAAATTTAAATAAATCAACTGAAATCATATTATTGGAAGCAAAACCTAAATGAAGGAAAGATTTAGAGTTAATCACTGGAACCAGTTTGGTAGAAAAGGCTTCCTTTTTTTTATGGAAACATCAGAATGACTTTGCCAGAAGCAAGCATACATTGTGAACTTTTGCATTCCTCCCCCCCCCATCTAATATTAATCCTTCAATGCTATGCTGAAGTCCTTGCTGCTGGCTACCAAACAATGCATTACTGCTGTACTGTTACTGTTGTGGTGTTCTGAATTATGCCATAGTAATTAGAAGCATGAATTCATTTTTTGTTCCCACATGCCATTAACAGTAATGAACTCCAAGCTGGATCCAGAGATATTCCACTCAAAAAGCAGTTAAATACATAAATACTGTATAAACTAGGAAGCGTTGGTGAGAAAACTAAAATAAATATGTTGACACATCATTTCTCTGTAAGATTTAACGCATGCAGAGAACATGGTTCAGCTAAAAGAGCATGATCTTTAATGATCATTTACTTGGCATCAAATTCACTCCCTCTGAATGAATAGTGTGTTTTCACCCCATCTCCATTCCTCAGTTTCACTAACAATATAACCTCTGGTTCACCTCCCTCTTCCCACATCCTTAATCACTGTGTTGAGTCAGCAGTCAATGTGTCTTTTGCACTAAGATGAGCTGACAAAGGTAGCAAAACTTCTCCAGAGATGCTCCAGATTAAACACTTCACAGTTTTGCTTTAGGGGAAATTTCTTCAGTTGCATCATTTTTTTTTTTTTTTAAGAAAATCATTCGAATGACAAGTTTTACAGAAAATGTCTTCCTGAAACATTCGTCAACACTTGGTAGGAAAGAAAAAAACAAGGAATTAACCAAAAATATATCTATCTGTTTTAATGATGTTGGACCTCCAGTCATGAAAGACTGATTACAAGAGGGATGTGCAAGGACTGCTAATCCCACAATGCACTGCAAGAGGAAAACTCTGATCATGGGGAGGTTATAATAAACGACTGACAAACAATATCTCAGGTCTGATCAGGGTGACAAAAATACAGGTGGTTGTATTGTAGGATTTAAAAAAAAAAAAAAAAAAGTATCTAACAGGTAAGCTATAATTTAAATTCTTGTTTTCATTTTCTGTTAAATGAAGTATAAAAACTGTCTCACACAAACACATAGTTCTGTTATATTCATACACTTAGCCCTCCTCAACATAAAGGGTCATAGCTCAGGCACAAAATAAAAATATATTTACTAAACAACAAACTGGTTTTCCACCTAAAGAGGCTTTTCAAGACAAAATCTTCTTGTGTAATTATAAACTTTTGCAGAAAGGAAAAGATGAATCTTTAGAAAACAACTTCTTAGAAAATTACAATGAATATTTCAGCCGTGGGGCTAGTTCTAGGAGTAATTGAAACAACGGGGCAGTGGAAACAAGATGCTCTGTCCCAGTTATCAATTTGAAGCTGCCAATTTACTTCATCGTGGCTGGTGGTTGTTTGAAATTACAGGAATACAAGGTAACAGAAGCAGTTTCCTCTGAGCACGAGTGAAAATTTGTTTAATTAGGTAGCGGCAGTTTGCTGGAGGGGCTATAATCTGTTCCTGCTGTGATGGGGATACATTTTATTTTTATTTAAAGTTTATTTAACCAGTAATTCCTCTTAGAGGTAAAAAAATAACTTAAAGGCAACTACATGCAAAATAAAAACCATGGATTTTAGGTGTTGAGTTTGTGATATTTCTGAATTCATTTGTAGGAGTAAAACTGATATACATGTAACTCCCTGCTAACAAACTGTGCTCAGGAAAACTGTATCTGATCAAAGCTGAACAGCATGTAAATCTGACTACTTGAAGTGGAAACTTCTTTCCATTAATAAATCGATCTACAGTAATGGTTCAGGATTTCCTGTATGTGACAAACTCTGGGCGGTGGCCATTTGTAGCGTTTTGCACTTTCAAAATAATATGTTAGGATGAGGGAAGATTTTCTGAAATAATTCTTTAATAGTTTACAATCTGGAAAAAAATTAATGATTAAAATATGCAATCGTGTGGAGGAAAAGCAAGGACAAATGTCTACAGTAAGATTTTAAATAAAGAGCCTATCAGCCTTGAGCACCCATTGAATTGAAATCTAAAACTGAGAAAATGATGCACGTTTCCTCCGCATGAAGAAGCCACTGCACTCCCCTCAGGTAAGAATTACAAACAAATGCAGGAGAATTTTTTACCTTCTGCTGCAAACATGACAACTGTGGAAAATGATTGCAGTAAATTGCATTTCAGGACAGAGCAGAATGATAAATAAAGATGTCTGCTGCTTGATTGGAGGGTTGTTTTACAAGTCAATACATCCAATCTGCCCTGCAAACCATGCTTTTGAAAAGAATGACGTACAGCTTGAGAAAAATAAAATGCCGGGCAACCACGGAAGCGGTTGTGTTTTCCAAGTAAGATTGAAAAAGGTCACATCAAATCATGAGAAAAAATGGTCATGAGAACCGAGATGACAAATGAACAAGACATTTAAAAAATTAAAAAATTTTCTTCTTGTAAGTGAATTAATACATTTGGATTTCTGTCAAACAATTAATTTATACACAAGTCACATGCCATGTAAAGGTCTACTTCAACCAGCTGTCACCACAAGATGCAAACAAACCAAAACTAAAAAATTCTACCTGCTTTTATTAAATCATTCTTGGTATTTTAACAAAAGGCAGTTTTGATACACAAAAAGCACACACTCTGGTACCACAGCGCCATGACCTGCGTTTTTTTTTGTGAGCTTCATTGTACAACATGAAAATGTCATCAAAAGACCTTTGTAGGCTGCCATGTCATCTGCTGGAAACAGAACATTTCATTGTGTGACACCTGCAATGCAAGATGGCAAATAAAAGAACCAAACACAAAAGATGTGCTGGAGTCCCTCAAATACCAGTAACAAGCTCAGGGAGTCTGGCTTGGAGGAGGCATTTTTGAGAATAGAAAGAAAAATAACAGAAAACTAATAAAAAAGAGAAGAAAACAAAAAATACTGTTCATGTTGCTTGGAGACAAAGAATCTCTTCTTGGACCATCGAAAGAAGTTTTCAACTCAGAACGATTTAATTACTGCATTCTGACTTCTTGTGATTATATTTCAGGAAATGTAAAAATCCTGTAGACAGAATCTTGCAATCAGAGAGTTCTTGACCTCGTTCGAGACATTCATGGTGAGTCTGCACCCAGGAGATGTTCTGATACAGGAAAAAAACTCAAATCTACCACTTATAGTTTGGAAAATATCCAGATGCATATCTGCTAAGTACAATGCCTAATCATTGTAGGCAACTGTCACTTTTTGCTACAAGTATTTGACTTTATAATCTGAGTAAATTTCCTTAAAAACATCTTTGTTTTCCTCACAAATTTCCAATTTTGTAATGTGAGTGAATATGCTAGTTTTCACATTGTACATTTATATCTTTAATTGTGGAAAAAGGAATGTTGACTGAGAATTTCCAAGATATTGAGGGAAAATATGTTTTTTTGGAGCAAGGACTGTATATTCAAAGTGGACATAACTACTATGTTCATTATGATTGTATGATTACTGCTGCTTGAAACTTTCAATGACATTTGGAGAGGAAAAAAAATCCAGAAAAAAAAGTTAGGAGGTTCTAAGAATTAGAAAATAAAGTCTTCTTTGAACCCTGACAGACAGTATCGACTTTGAAGTATTCTGGAATATTGTGCCAAATTTATTTTAAAATAAGTAGATATTATATATGTAAATAGTTTTACGTAAATGTACTCTTTTTGTTGTATTTTCTACCAGAGTACTCTTTTCATACTCACTAACTTTAGCCCAACAGAAAATTATTCCTCTCTCTGATTACAGTATTTTGATTATGTAATAACTTTGTACATCAAAACACAGTTTGTTTGTTTTTTAAACCATGAGCACCCCTCTCTGTCAGCAGGAAAGTCTTTTATGCTTGCAGTGTGCTCAGTTAACGGAAGACTAAGCAAACAAAGTGGACACTTCATCAGAAAGCCTTTGCTGTTCTTTAACAAAGTCCAACAAAAAGCTGAACTGATTCTTCTTTGAACAACAAACATATTAGGCTGTAAGGACCTCAGAGAATACTACAAAGACAATAAAGACAAAAAAGAGCTCAGCTCTGCAGGCAAAGACTCTCCCAGCAGACTCTCAACTTTATCTCCTCAACAAACGAGGCTGAGAACAAACGAGCAAAAAGGATCAGAGATGGACAGTTGTCCTTTTCCTGGCTCCACATCACACTGGCCCATCTGTCTTTAAGAGTCCTTGGGTGCCACTATGGGTTTCTGAGGGGCTCAGAAAGGGTACGAGAAGCTTTAATTACCAGAGCCAGCACTTTTCCAAACTACCATTCTGTATGTCCTGCAATGTGAGAAAAAAGGAACTCTTGCAGGGTTTTAAGAGGAATTGTGGCGTAGAAAGATGATGTGGATGCTGGTAAAGTCCTTGATGCAAGTCATTGAAATACTTTTCTGCTCTGACATTACAAACAAACTATCCTATTGTGCACATCTGTTATTCACACCAACCTTGCATATTTAAAACACAAAAGCTAAAGCAAAACAATGTGTTCCTGACATAAAGCCAAAGTTTTTTCTTGAAGGTGCCATATGACTACAAAGGATTTTTGATGTACGTATTTTGAAGACTACATAAATGATGCAAATCTGTATAATGATGTGCGAAACAAAACACTAACGGGATTTATATACAAAATAGATAAGTTAACTATCAGGCATTTAAAAAGTCTTTATACTGGTAATCTTAGGTATAATAAACATTTAAACAAAACAATTTGAACATTGCTAGGTTGAAAATGAGCCCAATGTTGCAGCGTACGTATTAATAACTGAAAAGCAAATTACAATACATTAAGATTTCTGTATAATGAGCTGTTTTTATACTTTACAAAGTGTACGAAAAGTTTAAGCTGGCCAGCACTTTATTATAGACAGGGAAGAATCCTAAGGGCAAAATATGAGCAGAAAAATCTGAGGATGGAGTGGAAAGGACAGGAGGAGCAGGACGAGAGGTAAAATTAGAGTTGGAGGGTGAGTATGACCTTCCCTACCCTGCAGGAGATCCTTGGTAATGACAGAGATCCTCTAGCTGACTGTGTCATGCGACATGATAATTGAACCAGAAGGTTGGGTTGTTTAGGGACAGAGGCCATCATTTAGAGATGGGTCTCGTTTGAAACATTCAGATGCGATGTGATCTGATAAATATTTCAGATATGACCTTTAGCGCTTATTGCTGCTGTCTTTTGAAAATTATGAGGACAGATTTTTGTGTCAACAAGACAATAAGGTGCTTTGCAAAACCGTGCTGCGTTCAATTATTCTGCCAACAACTGAATGAGTTGGTGTCACCTCTAAAGTTTCCTTTTGGCACCTTCCTGGAACAAGTGTGAATCACAACACAGAAAAATGAATACGATATAAATAGATTACTAATGGTAGAAGAATGAAATTATAATAGACGCATCATAAATCACTATGTTCATTTGACTCATCACTTTTCATTTATGCATCATCTGCAATTATTGTTGAAAATATGTTTGTGTTTTCTTGGTTTTTCTTTCCATAGAAGGTAATCCTGGCACAATGCTTCTGTGTTTAGTTACATTTCTTTTCCAGAATGAACCAGTGATGAAGCCAGAATGAACCAGTGATGAAGTCAAGTTTTGCCTTAGTGAGTACATCTATTTTCTATAGAAAGTATTCTTTGCACAGTGCTTCTGTATTTAGCCATGCTTCTTTAGCAGATAGAGACATCGATGGGCTTCTGAAGGAATTTCGATTGTGTTCTCTTTTTTAACTCAACGTTCTCTTTCCCTTAGCATTTCTGTGTTTAGCTTATACCCTATTCTGGATAAAAACCTACATAGTATATGACTGCCATTAAATTTGTTCTCCCTTTTGAAAGCTTTTTATTCCCTTTGGAAATAGTGCTCCTGTGTTTAGTCGTGTCACTTTTCTGGATTAGCTATAAACTAAGGAGTTGTTTCCATTACCTTTGTGTTCTCTCTCTGAATTTGTATTGAAACTGTTTACAACCCAACACTCATGGTTTTTAAACTTGCTCGCATTATATGATCAACTGAACATGGTGGTATTGTAAATTGGATTAAATGGGTGGTACTAAGGAAGTCATATTAAGGAAATTATGTTTCTTTTCAGGGAATCATCAATACAGAATGTATCAAAAATAAATCTCTTCCCTAGTACAAAACCATGAATATTCAACTACTTTTCAGGCCCAATCACAGATTAGAAATCTTTTCAAAAAGATATTTAGATTTTGTCAAATTTAAACAATTTTAGATTCAAGCTGTCCAGCCTCTATCAGAAGAGAGAAGGTAAGTCAGAAAGTTAGGACGGAGAAAGCAAAAGGGCAAAGCACAGAGGGGAATATGCGCCACAACCTGCAAAGGTGAATGCACCCATCACATTCTTGAAAGGGTAAAATAAATAAATAAACAGCACTACAGTCCAACAAGTAGCTTCCTTTCCAGTTGGAACGTCACCTTAGTGCCACACTCCTCCAGAAGAAGCACAAGAAGAAGAAAAGAGGAAGAGGAGGCTCACGCCACATCCTCATGTGTCCTATCCTGTTCCCATCAACAGCTTAGCAACACACGCAAGCTGCTCACCTGAAGCCCGTGGCAAAGTGACTCGGATGAAGGGAAGAGAAAAAAATGACCAAAACCGGCACAGAATGCTGAGCTGGTTTCTCAGCTCATGAAGACGAATGGCTGTTATGTGCTTAGATGTATTATGGGAAACAATTTGTTTTAGATTATGCTAGATCTCCTTGAAGAAGAGTTATGATGGGGACACACTTTGTGTTGCTGCTGCAGATGAACCTTACTCCCATAGAAATGGGTTGTTTGTCAGAAAAAAAAGGTAATGGTGAAATTGGTGCAATCTGTTGCTTGAGGTCCCATGGATGATGAGGGGTTTTATGGTGTTAATTGATCTCAGCTATACTGTCTATATGGACACTGGCAGAGGGAGACATAAAACCCAAAAATGATTACTGAGTCTCTGCTACAGAATCTATGATGCTGTTGCAACTTCAACTGAGACTCATTCCTTTGGGCAATTTTTAGAGTTACCAGTTGAACTTTGGGTCAAGAGACATTTCTAAAACTGCAGCTACATTCTGCAGTTGTGTTTGATGTAATATTTGCAACAAATCTGTGTTTCATTTCATCTTTGATTTAACTATACAAATCTGGCCTTATGTGGTTTAATGGAAACAGCAAAGCAGCTTTGGTCACATTATTATTTAGCACATTAGTATTTTCTTATAACCAAATTTAAATAAATTCAAGAACAGATGAGATACAAGGTCAAAGAGATATTACCTTCACAGGTCATCAGCTCCAAAAAGTGGTCTACACTCCAAAATTAGACAAAATGAAAACCTTTCTGCAAAGACGAGGGGATCAAAAGTTTTCCACAGTGATGTGAAAGACTCATTGGCAGATATCACAAATGCAACATATAGCTTTTTTTATTTTTTTTAAATAATTTAACAATGACACGGCGCTCCCATCTCTACAGGAGGCAAAGCCTGATTAAAGGATCCACGCAAGAGACGAAAAAAAACATAGGTATACGTTATCAACCCCAACTTCAAACATTAACATCAAAGCTTGCTCCTGTGGAGTTATCGCAATCTTCTATCTGCCACTAAATGTCCAAAATACCCTAATGCAACCTAATGTTTCTGTCTTTGAGGGTTCCACCTAGCCTCATGTGACAATTCAAGAACTGCGCCTTCAGGTAATTTTGTCAAACCCTGTGTAGAGACACACAGAATAAGGTAAAGCCATGTTTCAATCCCACCGCTGCCACTCAGAGGCTCTTTGATTCAAAACAGCATCAGCAGCAAGCTCCTCCGTTTCTCAGCCTATCTGTGGCAAATTAGAAAAGAGTCCTCACTTCAAAAGAAATCTCAGAGCACTGAGACGAACTGACCTTTTCAGGGAAAATGCAAGTCAAATCAGAGCTCAGCAGAGAGAGACGGGGGAGTGTTTGCTCAGGGCAGTCCTCTCTTTTACCTCTTATCTGCCTGTTTGAGCTCAAACTGAAACAAATGGCAGGGAAAGAAAGGGCTTTGTTGCTGTAGCGACAAGTGACAGCTAGGTTTGTTTTACAGCTCAGTAAGTTAAAACAGCTCTTAAGTAAAATTATAGAGGATCTGGGAGGAGAGAAAAAGACCTGGAACATCAGTCAAACCTCTGACATTTACCGTCAACGGAAAGCCATTTTCAAATCGCACACCAGAACCACCAGGCTAAGTTCACGTTCTGTAAAGTCTAAAAAGATTTGGGTTTCTGCTTGTTTTCTGCTTTTCAGAGATTACAAGAAAACATTTCATCTTCATCAATCAGATTAAAACTTTTATTTGATTACTTTTAAATACCTGCTAATCTATTAAGTGTAGTTACTCTTAAGATCTTTTGGTTGAATGTTTGTGTCAAACTGCTCTTCTAAGGAAATTCCTCCACAAAGTTGTAAAAAAAATAAAAATACTATTACAATTGTGGATTACAAGCTTGACCACAACAGAAAACATGTTGTAAAACAAAACATGATTTATACTGAAAGAGACTAAACAGCTCCACAGTTAGAGTGAAGACTCCCTAACTGTAACAGTAAAACTCGCATAAATTAACAAATGCAGTTATGAAAAATCTTGGGTCTCCTTCCTTTGCATTTTCAGACTGGTACTCAGCATGATTGTCATCCAGGATATGTTACACTGAAACATTGTCTCGGCTGCAATAAAATTTAGTTGTTAGAATGTCATGACAGTCAAGACTGGATATTCTTCTGATATCTGGTAGCAGCAGGTTAGAATATTGATCAATTTGTAGCTAAACATTTTTCTATTTTTAAAAGAACAAATAATTTTATATAGAACTCCATTTATTGATCATTACTTTGAAATAGCAGACCCATCCAGTCTGCCTTTGCAAGGAAACCCCTCCACTGAGCCCTAAATAGAAAAAAGGACATTTGAGCCCAAGTTTCTTGGAAAAGCATTGTTTAAAGCTACATCTGAGTGCATTTTATTTTTCTTTCTCCTACAAGCTTCCACTAACACTAACACACATACACACAAACAGAAATCCCTCCCACCTTACCCCTCCTATACCGGATTTATTAAACTGACATGTATCATACAACAACCCATGCAAGGTACAAGTTTGTGCATAAACTATTAGGGGTTTTCTAATTAACGGACCAGGCCTAAATTCTTAGCAGTAGCAGCTTTAATGAGAAAACATTAACATCCCTGTTTACTTTACCGCACGTGGAGAATGAGCTTTTAAACATCAGACAGTGGAGAAGCAAAGTGACAGCAGTGTTGAGGAATCACCAGTCCTGACTCGATGGTAATCAATAGCAATCGTTAAACTATTAGAGGCCCATTACAGGGAAGTGTGTTCTGCTGCCTGAAAGTGGGACAGGAATGAGAACACGTAGTTCTCGGCAAGCACTCGTGAGTGCAAGTGGAGAAGACATGTGGCTGTTAGGCTGCTGACTTTAATTTTCATTGAGTCGCCACCTCTCCCATCGAACCGATTCCCGGAAGCAAACGCACACTTGCATGCAATGCTGCAAACAAGCCAGCTCTGAAGGACACGCAGGCTCCTCCACATGCACAGCCAATCAAATATTAGTCCAGAAGAAGAGAAACGAAGGCCAGCATTGAGAAAAACACAAACATGAAGACATTTATGCAGATAATCAGATGAATACCTTAAACACAGACATAATACATTAGAGCTTCTGCTCTGATGAGAATCGGCTGAATGCAGCTGGAAAATCCCACCGAACAACAATCCTTTTTTTTTAAAATCATTTTGTTTTCATGAGAACGTCTTCTTTTTACCTCACACTTGAAATAAGCATAATATTACCTACTGAGAGACTGACTGCAGTTCGACGTCTGATACAGAGAAATGCTTACTGGTGTCTGAAACTGTTGAAAGAATGTAGGAGTTTCATCTCCATCAACTTGACACATTGTCCAGCAAAATGAAGCCATATATGTGGGTGGCTGAGTACTTTATTTTCACATCAATTTGTCTTTTTTTTTTTTTTAAGGAATGCAACAAATATTCTTAAATTATGTGTTCATCAGATTAAATCATCTAAAATATTGACGAAACCAATTAATTTATTTATTTGAGACAAAAACAATAAGAATGACCTCCCCACAAGGTCGTTAATATAAATACAAATTTGTTGTTAATAACTCACATGGTTAAGTAAAGGGTAAGTAAATAGATAAAAGTCCCCTAATTGAAAAAGGGCCAATGATATTGTGTTTTAATTATGTTCCCATATTTATTTCTGGTTATTTATGCTTCCGATAAAATTGGAAAAGCCCGAAACGCATGTCTTGATTAGAAATAGTGTGGAATGAAATAATACTTTCAAACTGTTTTCTGCTCTTACTGGTAGCATCATAAGACGCTTAAACAAATTGATGGAAGAGCACCACCACAAGTGGAGCCTTAAAGGACATTTTGAACCTCTTAAGCTAAGTTTAACTGAAAAATACTAAATAACGGAAACTTGAAGGAAAATGAGAGCAAAAAGCAACCGATGCTTACAGTGAATATGTGAAAGGACTTCATAAAACCTGGAAATCCTCATCGCTCAAGAGATCAAAACATAAAAATCATTCTAGGAAAATACAAGAAAGCTTTGATGTTTGGAAGTAAAATATTAAGGAATGCAAGATAATTTTAGTCATTTGCACAGTTTGTTATGGTCACTTACTCTACTTAAACTACCGTTGGGATGCGAGAGGCTGCAGAGTTATATCAAAGTGCTTTTCTTCAAAACTTTAAAAGTATATTTTCTGGTTTTGGAGCTGAAAGTCCAGAAAAATTTTACTGCAGTGTAAACAAATTTTTGGTTGGTCACTTAAGAGAAAATGTTGCTCCAAAACACCTTTTGCATTAAAAAAAATAACGGTGTCTTCGCAGATGTGGAAGATGTTCATGTCATTTATACTAATGCACTTCTGTCGCATTATGGATGATGGGCTGTGAGCTGTATGCTTCTAAAAAGATGAATGTTCTGCTCAACTTTAGCTTGGAGCAAAGAGAGGCTATCGCTTCTGAAATTAAGGCCTACTGGTCCAACCAGAGGATGGCTCTGACGTAAATGAGCACCGGCTCAGAAAAGAAGACAACAACATTGCTGGATTTGAACTGAGAAACACACTTACTTCTGTCAGGTTCTCAGGGATGGGCAAATAACTTTTTAAGAGGATTGTGGAAAGTTATGCAACTTTTAAAGCCTGGATTACCCTTGACAGAGAATAAGAAGGGACAAGACATAAAACAATTTCACAAATTAGCCAATTAGCCATTTTATATGTCCAGTCATGTTTGAAGATATGCATTCTTTTATAAAACACAATTAAAACTCTGCTCCTCCATTAACAAAATGTTTGACAGCAAGAAAAAAAAAAGTCCTGATACAAACATTAGACATAGAGTTTGAATTTCTCCTTTTAGACTTTCTAACCACCAAATGACATGCATGCCAACTTAGATGCACAGTTTAATTTGGTACAAGACTTTGTCTAAGTCACAACTGCATAATTACCATCATCATCATCAAAAAAATCCTAAAGCTATGTGTATTTTTAGGTGTTTTGTTGTCAGAACTTTATTTCAAATCTACACAACCCCGTTGGAAAATTGCAGACTAATGCATACAATGCAACACAAAACACATGAATTGTTGTTTTTTTTTTCTTTGGAATCAGAGGGGTTATGCAATTGCATGGAACTGAATTGGACACGGCATCAGACTGTGACTTTGTATTGTCATCGGAGACAAAAAACTAATCAGAATATTCTTGTTTTAGTTTACAGAAATTGGCCCCAAAAAGCAATAGCAATGATTTTGTTTAAAAGTAGGACCAATGGACTTCTGATTAAAATAAGTGTGATACTTTTAAACTTTGTATACTTTTGAGATCTACAAGCTGATGGAGAGCACTGCTATAAAAACAATCAGAAAAATGATGTACAACGTAGTAAAAGTATCTGACAGGGAAGGAAGAAAATTCACATTGCATCAACTCCTTGTTATGATACACAATAATCAAACACCTTTGGCATCTCCATTAGTGACAAAAGTTTACAAGAACAACTCAAAACTTAGAACCTTTACATTTCAGCTGCCTTAGATTAGAGTTACAGCAAAGCACAGGGAAGGGAATCCTGCATGTCACAGATTAATGATTGGGTTATCATCAGTGATTCCTGAATCTGATTTTATAGAAGAACTTGAACCAGTCAGAAAGGTGGTCTGAAAAAATAATGCATCAAAAATAATTTATTTTACACAGACTACCTCTTAGTTCTCTTTTAATCCTCGTCTCTCAAATGCATCTCATTTATTTTTTCCTTTACGCCCATTCTTTGATCAATTTGCCCGATCTGTGGTGCCAAGATGAAAATACAAGCAGGGCTCTTCCAAGTGCTCTGGACTTGTGGGATCACCTGGAAGTAATTAGTCACAAAGGGGCTTGCTGAAGTCGCTCAATACTTCTGCCTCACCCATTTAGCTAAAACAGTCAATCAGCTAAAAACTCTCCTCAATGAGGGATGAAAGGCTGCTTTTATTTTATAATCAAACCAACAACCTTCTGAGAACACATCGGTTTCTTTTCCTTAAGAGCGTTTCAGCTAAAGTGAAGAGAGGGTTGTTGAAAGGAGGCACAGATCTTAAAAGCTTCAAGACTTCAACACTTTGAGGTGTTCATCACAGACAATCAGCTTTGTTTGCTGTGTAAAACAGAATACTGACTGCTTTGCTCCAATTTGGTTTAAATAAACCTAATGAAAAAAATCCAACAACAGGAAAAAAGAGAAAATTGCCTCAGAAGTAGTAAGAGAAAGTAAGCGTGATTTAATGTTCTTGACGAAAATGCAGAACACTCGAGAGGAGTCACTGAACATGATCGAGCCTTTTGCAAGGCAACGTACTTCAAGAAAAAACTTCTCCATCAAAATATGAAACTATTCCACTCAGACTAGTGAGTGGAATCAGACTGTGACTTTGTGGATTACTTATTGTGGCAGTAACAGTAAAAACTGGTCATAAATGTTTTGTAAGCAGCTCAAAGTGACTGTTGGCTTCTTTTTTGAAAAGAAAAAAGTATTCTTAATCGTTTAAATAATAAAATAGTCATTTTAAGATTCAAAAGATGGTTTTCAGATAGGAGTGCACCAACTCCAGTTTTCTGGCCAATCGCAGATTACAGATCTTTAAAAAGCCTAACCTGCCGAGTCCTATTTTGGCAGATACCAGTTTGGGTTTTTCTGTCAGAAATGTTGCTAAATATAGCAAGAAAGTCATTGAGTTGGTAACAGTGAGGTAAATATTATTAACTGCAAACAAATAAACATGACCTGCTGGGCTGCTATATCAGTCAAACATCTCTCAAGGGAGAGCAGAAGAGGACAGTAGTTGATTTTTAGACCTTTGCTGAGGTGGAGAAGAGTGGGGGATAAGATCAGGTTCATATCTAAGTATTGGCCTATCACCAATCCCAAAAATGAGGGAATCGTCACTGATAAACAAATCTGTGCACCCCTACAGATGAAATGCTGGTAAAAATTAAAAATAAAATAGAGTTCCTACATGTGATGATGACCAGAAGGGTGCGAAGCAGAAGATCGGCCGGCTTCTCCCATCTCTCCGACACGCGGGCCAAAACCTGCGGGATGAGGATTTCTGCAGGAACGTAGAACTGCAGGGCAAAAGTGATGAATATGCCGAAACAATACAGGAGTTTTACTGCCTGGTACATCCTGAAAGCAGACAGAAAAGTAGCGCAAATATTACCACAAAACCTCAATTTTCCTTAAAAATAATGACATACAAACTGAAAGTTATAAACTCTATGATGTGTAGTTTTTATAAACATCACTTGGTCTCTGCTTTCCATTTGAGACAGATGCTGCTAATTACAATCTTTGAGTTTTCAACCTCATTGAACAGCCAATCTATTCCACTAAAACACAACATCAGTCCAGTCACAAAAGCCACTTCAATGGGCGTCGCTCTCCTGCAGCTGTGATGATAGCAACAAGTAATGAGTAAACAAATTCTGTCTGAGACTTCGGTTCCACTTTCGTTACTGCGGGCACGCTTCCATCAGAGGGAACCAGACTGATGGCCAGAAAAATTACACCTTTGTTTCTGAAATGCTGATTATCCAGCTAACTTTATTTATAATTACTGAGGGTTTCTCATTAGCTTTTACGTTGGTCTGTGCTGAACTTTGGGGAAAATAAAAGTTTCAAGTAAAACTTTGTTTTATACTACAGAAAAAGCTTCAGTGTTACCATTACTGCCAGGATAATTTACTCCCCTGGCAGGGTGGAGGGGCTTTACAGGCATCTCTGATCAGAGATCTGTCTAAAGTTAAAATTACACCAGGTTGTCCAAACTGTTGACATATTTCCATAAGCTTATTTATTTTATCTAGGCACGTCACTAAAAGCAAGTTCTCAGGGTTAAACAAGGTCAGCATTTCCAAAGTAAAGACATACAAAGCAATTTGTGTTATGTTAATGCAAAATGTTTCCTCTCTTAAACTAAAACATTTCATATCATATTAGACTCTTAAAAACTGTGGATCGGATCGTTTACTGCAGATAAAAGGAAAAGAACAGCACATTCTTTAAGTTCTCTTAACTTCTTATTATCTTACCAGCAGTTTGGCAGGTTTAAAGTGATGCTGCCGCCGACGTGCTCTCCAAAGCACATGTACCCTATGGTACCGAGGCTGATGTAGAAGAACGTGACGATGCCCATACCCAGATACAAAACCTGGGTGAATTTCTGCGGCTGCTGCATTTTATTTTCCAGAGGGAGGACCTTCCAATGCACAAAGACACAAACAAGGCAGAAAAATTAAAACGTTGGCTCAGCAGGTGAAAACCCAGTGAACATGCTTTTGGAGTCTGCTTATACTGTAATCAGTTACTCAAAAATGTCTCAGGTTGTGATCTCTTGATTTCAGCATCTGGACATTACAGGAAAGCTCAAATTTGCATTGACATTTCAGCAAAAGCCCCTGGCTTCATTTCATGGCATTCAACATGTTCAAAAGCATTATATTCATCCCTTCATACTATGCTGGTGGCAAGTGAAACAAATGAAGGTTTTGTTTTCTTATCCACAGCTCCCACAGAGACCTATGTGATCAGCAGGCTTTACAAAGAAAAGATACAAACATCATTTGGGCCTGTGATCTTGTCCTTTAGATATTTTTGCCAGGATCACATCCAATTAAAATCCCAAACAAGGCTTTGGTAGAAGAATCTAACACATGGGAACACACCATATGCCTGTGTATTTGAACAAAACCAGGGTTACTTATAGTCACCATGAACAAAAAAAGTCCAATATGTTTCAACCGTCACTTGGATAGATCATTTTGTTCTTTTACTCTAGAATACAAGGCAGTTCAAGGTTAATTTCATGGCTGCCAAATCCTCACCTTTCAATCACAATATCTGATAAATAAGATTTACCATAAATAAGATTGATCAAATATTGATCTTATCAGGTTTTATTTGACAATAATATTTGTTCTTAGGTTTTTTTTGAAATTATGATCAGACATCTTCACTTCAGCCCCATCTGGACAATGGAAATGGTTCCAGAAGTCCTGTTGTTCTGACAACATCTACCTGAATGAACTTAAGAGTAAATGCTCCTCACCTTTTTGTAAATTTATTTTAACTACAGTCAGGTGAAAAAGGTGTGTGAAACGTCCAATTACTTATTTGCAGACTCCTGAAGGCTGGTCAGAAATGTGATGCAACAGTTGAAACATGACAGAAAAGAAATGCTGCTGAACTCAAACGATGACGAAGGAATAACAATCTGGTTTCAAAATGCCACAAAGCATTAAGTGTTTAAAAGTGAATCCTGAGGTTTTAGTTTTTCGGATGCAAATAACTGATCAGGCATATCATTATAATTTGTAGTTCTATTGACATCAAACTGCGATGAATAGCATATTCTGAAACTTCCAATCAGAACCAGCATGACCTTGTTTAGCAATCTGAGCTACAGTCTTGTCTGGACAGCTGTAAACCAGGAAATCCTAACAAAGGCTGCAGTTCTGACCCAGTTACCTTCACATCACAATCTGGACCCTGTCATTCTCACTCAAATTCTTACATTTGATTATATCTTCCTGCTTTTAACACATAATCTCCATGAGCTGTGTATAGAAAAAAGCAGAATTGTCCACATGACACTACTCACAATGTTACTCTGGTTGGTATATTTCTCATCATAAAACACCACTTTGAAAAAAAAACAACAATTTCTCCTATTCCTGTGTTCTAAACAGATGATACTATAGATAAATAATAGATGTGGTTGCATTAAATAGCTGAAGCAGATAAAAATTTTAAGCATTTCTTATTCTTTGACTCCGTCATCATGACTTGGTCACTCACCACGCCGATCCCTTCAAAGGCAAAGATGGCTGTCCCAAAAAATAGAGGGTAGTCCTTGGCTCTGCCGACCTTTGGTAGATCAATAGGAAACTTGATGTTCTGTTAGGGTAAAAAAAGAAAAGAAAGATTAACGGTTTACTTCAGGCATGTCTGGACATTTGATATCATCTTTCAAAGGCTTTCTGAATGTTAATTAGTGATTCATTATGGCCAAATACCATACAACTGTTTCATATCTACCCAAATCAAATCTGCAGTCAAGGGGTCCTCTCCGCAGATTACCGACAGTCACGTTAAAATAAGACCTTGTGCAAGGAGGACAACCCACCTTATGACAGCTGAACTCATTTGCTGGCTGAAGCCTGCAAATCACCTTTGCTTGTAGCAATTATTTAACACAATTACTCTGCTCTGTTCGCAGCAGCAAAAAAAAAAAAGAAAAAAATCTGGATAATATATGAGGAACTCTTATTACTTGTTAAAGTCAATGCTAGCTTTTAAACATGTTCTCAGTCAGTGAAGGACAATCTTGCATTGAAAGTAGGGCAGAAAAAAAGAATCGGGTTAATAATGATGAACAGATTATTGAAGAAATCATAAACTAACTTAGAAATCAATTAATTGTTAACTGTATGATATATAGATCCAAAAGACATTTTGCAGTAATTAAGCCAAAACTGTACAAAAAATTATACATTTTGCATTTAAGATGAAAAAATAATCTGTAAATATGTTCTACCCAGAACTCCTCAAGTGGCACAGTTTTAGCTTCATCTAGTTTAAATTATGTAAAAATAAAAATCAAATAAAAATCTATTATGCACCTTTTGATATCCAATTATTAATCGGTTAATCAAAGAAAATAAAAATAACTAGACAGCAGATTAGCCGTGCAGTGCATCAATTGATTTTCACAAGTTGATGTCAAAAGTGTTTTTTTTAGCGGCTTTTACTACGAATGATAAAGCCTACATTAAAGGTAATTTTATGTTGTTGCATTTCTGGCAAAAAACTAATAAATTGTAATTTTCAAAAAGAATTGAAATTTATTTGTATCTTTTAATGTATTTCTAATCTTGCATAAAAATATTTAAGTGGTTACATGAAAACAAATCAGCAGAATATGCCAATTTCTTTATCCCATTAATTGATTATTAATTGTTAAAATAATCTATAGATTAATTGATAATCATCAACAATCAGGTGCAGCCCTAATTCAGAAAATGTTCCCATTATACAGCAACTCTGATCTCACTTGGGTTAAAACTCCTCAAATGAATGAACATTGATTTATCATTTCATATTTATATCATTAAATACAAAATAAGGAAGGTTCTTCGGTAACAAGGACATGTCAACAAATTTTAACTATAAAGAAGTCAAAATGAGCAACTGAGTAAGTAAATGTAAAACTTCTTGTAGTCAGTGTCCTTCAGTTTTGCTGAACTTTGTTGATGCAGATCCAGCTTATGGGTCACATATCTCAGTCCCAAATCTTTGTGAGGTTTCTGATGCAAGAAATTGCTTCGTTTCAAGGCAAGGCCATTCCTCGGCGAACACGAGTACTATATATCTGCAAAGCACAGAAGCAGGATGATGAAATGGTCGAAGGCCAGGAAACACGTAATCTGGAGACTCTTGTCTTCACTGGTTGTTCTGTTATTCAAAAAAGCTCAAAATCCATTTGGCTTAGCAACCACAAAGCCGGACAGCAGGGAGAGACGGAAAACTGGGAGTTTATTGGGTTCGGATGGAAAGTTTCATGAACAAAAGTTCAATCTGAAGTATTGATTCTAACGTAATCACAAAAATATTGAGCTTTTTTTCCTATAGACTAAAAGATGAGTCATATTATCGCACACAGAATATTACTGCATAGGCACCAGAAGGTGAAAAAAAAAAATCCACGTTTCCCTACACCGACAAACTTAATGACATTCTCATTGATCTGGATACATCTTGCCGTTTAGGAATCAAGATATTCAACCACTGCAATATTTACTTTGTGGCTGTTTCCCAAAGAAAGTTAGGTTGTTAGGTTTCATTTGAATGAAACTGAAAGCTTTCAGAAAGAGGGAAGTTTTAATGTTGGTTAAATAGTTGATCCAGATTTGAGGGTGAAGGGGGTAATAATCAGAGAATAGTTTTAAGTAAACAAACATAATATGAGCAGCTGAGACATGTACAATAATTATTTTGAGACCTTCGGAATAAGAATGAAAGCAAAACTGAACAAAATGTCCTTTAAAGCAGCAGTCGATACTTTCCAGCAACTTCACTGAAAAAAACATTTGCAGATCGAAGATAAAAGAATAACATTACATTTCTGTGATTAGAGCACATCAGTTTGCCTCATAATAACTAAAACATTCTTCTCATGTGGGAATATTTTCAAACTCTCTAAATTAGCTTAGATCTGAAGTTTTTTAAGTCTGGAAAAGTAAAATAATGATTTAATTGATAAGGAGGCAAGCTGAACAGGCATATTTCCTCCATATTCATGTTGCAAATCAGCTTGGGAAAACGCATCTACACAAAGCTGCTGAAATTGTTGCCTCATCTTTCTCAGTATGACATTTTCTGATTCTGTGCTTCAGTTTGAAAATGAAGTTTAAATCAGGACATCGTTGATCTCATTATGAAGAGTGAATAAACTATATTCCTGCATGGAATGCCTTTTTATCTAAAAATAAATAAATTAAAGTTTGGACAAAGGCATTTACTGAATTACACAGATTTCTACAGACTTTAACCTTTTTTAATAATTTTACTTAGATGATCATAAAAGCAAATATATGCTGCAGGTTTAAAGGAAAGTAAAGCTTATATCCAACAGAAAATAAAAAAATTTAAAACCCACCTGTTTGCATCAAAGCTTATGTCCATAACCTTTTCTAGATTTTTTTAAGTGTGTGGTCAGGGAAAAAAATTGAATTTTTCAGTTTTGATGCCTCTTATAAAAAAAGAAAACAAAAAAAATAAAATCTCATTTTCAGCATCTGAGAGGAAACTCAAAACATTTTATTTAAAATAATAATTTGAATTTTCCTTCTATTCTGGCTGAAAGGTCTTTGGGGACAAATTGCATTACAGTAGATAATGAATGAGTTTAATCTACAGCTGTTATTTAAATCTAAATAGATCCAATCAAGTCCATTCTGGAGCAGATGGATGGAGGCCGTCTGTGTCCTGTGAGAGTCCTGAAAGGATTTATCTTCCAGCAGAACCTCCACTGATCCTCATAACTCGAGGGAATGCATATATCAGAAACCCAAAATGAGGCCAAGATATGCAAATCTTGGCATCTCCTGACAATCTGTGTTTACAGCGGCGACGCAACTGCACCGCCTGCACAGATGAGTCAGTGTGAGCATTTTCTGCCACACGCCGTTTCAAACTAAGATTGATTTGTTTGTCTTCCACATGTGTAAACATAACCCAGAGAGTTCCAATAAAGATTGCATGAATCAAAACAGGAGATAAAAGATAAATGAGGTGGTTACCGTGAGAGAGTAGACGTAGATCAGAGCCAGACTCAGGGTCATGACAAAGTTTGCAAGGAGAGAAAAGGGAGCCAAGAACTTCAGGTTGGGGGTGAAAACCAGGAGGATGAAGAAGGGCAGGAAGAAGAGCATGTAGATCCGGGAGTCGAAACTGGGAACCAGGACAGTCGTCTGGTTGGTGTGGTTCACATGGCAGCTGATGGTGGTGGCATTGGCTGCTTCCACAACCTGGAAAACAAAACAAAAAGTGATTCAAAAACAAGTCTATACAAAAAACAAGTCAAAAAGCACAACCATGTTAAACCAGGAACAAATAATTATACTTTTCTCCCAAAGAAATACAGAAAAAAAAAAAAAAAAAAGCCTAAAGAAAAAC
Organism: Alfaro cultratus; assembly: GCA_903066825.1. Classification (NCBI taxonomy): domain Eukaryota; kingdom Metazoa; phylum Chordata; class Actinopteri; order Cyprinodontiformes; family Poeciliidae; genus Alfaro; species Alfaro cultratus. Next base: position 52,417 of record CAEFZX010009792.1, on the reverse strand, counting down.
TACAAAGCCTGAAGAACTATTGATGAATAACAATCCAAATATAATCTAAAAATATAAGCTGTATTGTATGTCTTCAAGAATGGTACCTCTCTTAGACAATTAACGAAAGGATGCTGCCCTCTAGTGGTGAGAAGATGCACAACAAGAATTAAACACCATACTTCATCAGAAACGTCAGTGGTTATCATACTGAAGCATTTTTCACTAGTTCCTAAAGATTTTAAGGCAAACAAAATGATCAAGCATTGATTTCTAAAGGCTGTTAAAAAAAATTCCAAAGATTTGATTTGTAGTGAAAAGTTCAGAAGTCAAAGGTGAACTCATTCCTGTGACGTCACAGCGACCAGACCATATTTCATCACAAGCTTTTGAGAAAAGGAGATAAAAAGTGGAGACCTTTGAACAAGTTTACCTGATTACATTCAGATTTCCTCAACTGAGTGTTAATCCCTTAACAACCAGGATGAAATCTAAACATGTGAGCAGGAAAATGGGCACACATTATGATGTTTTATAATGTCTCCTACTGATGAGGACAATGTAATGTTTTTTGTTAAAGCTAAAGGGATAAATATTACATAAATGAGTGGGAGTGTGAGGATATTTGTAATTATTTTATAATGCGAAATCTGAACATTCTTTATAACCTGAAGAGGAATTCAACCAGCATTTCCTGGGTTTTTCCACCTCGTCTTGCTGTTAAGGCAAAACCAATAGCTGATACTGACCTTCTAACTTGTATAACCTTTGAATGATAAGATCTGCAAACAGATCCTTTCAAAACTGTGTAAACTTCCATTCTAAGTAAAGCTGTTTGTTTGATCTGAGAAAACCTAAAGTTGAGAATCTGAGTAAAGAGATCCAGCTCTGTATGTCTACATTTCTGCTCTTTCTAATCCATTAGTCCAGCTGGTTTAATATCAGCGGACAAGGTGATCTGAACTGTCATGCCGATAGGGCAAATATTATCCTCAAATATTCTCAATTGGGACCAGCAGGAGACACAGTTCTGAATGTAAAAGAAGGTGTCGTAAGGTGTGTATGAGTGTGAGCGGTCGGGACCTGCTTGACGTTGTCACTAAGGAAAACGAAGTAGACGCAGCAGAAGCCAATCTGAGTGATGATGAGGAACAAGTTCACCGTCCGACTGAGAAACAAGAGACAGAGGAGGAGCACACAGTCAAATGTTAGTTGTTAACAGCCGTTATTTACCAAGTTTAAAGCTTTCACAACTTTAGATGATCTTTGCTTTGCTCAGACTAACTAAATTTAGTTTGTTACATTTGTTTTACTCTTAAGAAACACAAGGAGAATAAATACAATATTTTTTGCAAAAACACTTTAAAACTACAAATAAATTTCAAGATAAGATTTTCATGAAACCTATGGAAGACAATAAAATAATAAACAGTGTAATAAGGTATTCTAATTTTTTCATGTAGCATGAACTACCACTTCTTTTCTGTTTTCAGTAAAAGCAATTATATTTATATGATATTCAACATTTTGTTACAAATATTATACTTAAATACCATGAAACCATTGTAATTCTCCTGAGGTTTATGCCTAAAACATCATTTTTATTATGCACTGACAAATAAACCCTACATTTTAGAAGGGAATAGAAGAGTGTGTGCTTTCTTTTTAACATACATCTACGCATTTAATTTTTATTGCAAATTTTCACTGACTTTAATCAAAGTTTTCTGATGAGAAAGTACATTTATTTTTTTGTCTAACAGGAAAACCTTGCCTGGGATATTCCTGGGTTTGAGTAAAGATAACATCGTAACTGATTGTTTTTTTTCTCTCACCTTCCCCATCGTGAATGCCTCCTCAGCCACGACACGTTTTCCATCCCGTACTGCATCACCTCTCCGTAGGTCATAGATGGCTGGTTCATCCTAGGAAAAACAGCAAATGGAGCAAGAAAGTGAAAACTAAATGTAGAAAATGCTGCTCTGTAGCTGAAAAGTATGGAACAATTGGCAGGAAATGAACCCAACAATACAGCACAGCTTTAAATGAAGGCTTGGAAAGAAACAATAAACCAAGAAATGGAAACCACTGGACCAATACTTTTTCCACCTATATTATATACATCATAATATTTAATCATACATACGCAGTGTTTTGCAACAATATGACCCTTTAGTGTCTATAAGAGGAAGTGATGACTCTGCATTAAAGAAAAGAGAAGGATGAACGTAGCTGTTGCGCAATATTAGACTGATACGGAAGCATTTCCTGACTTCCTTTTAGACTTCCTAGAAGACTGTCTTCATTCATGCTTCATGCTTCTGATCCAGTTAATCTCTTTTAACCCACGTGGCGGAGCTGCAGGAGATCTTTGTATGAACTCAGCAAAGGTGGACAGATGGAGCATGGGATGCAGCTTGCAAACTAGTGAAGACACAACAACAGCTCACTAACATACAGGACCCCCAGGGACTTAATGGTTCAGCGGTAGGGAATGTTAAAAACACCAGCAGCACAACTCCCAGCTTCTGATTAGTCGAGCTGATTACATTCAGCGTATACATGGTGTTTGGGTTTGTCTGACAGTGTTGACGAAAGTGTGAGAGCACACACGACAAGTTGCCAAAGGGCTCTGCTGATTACTGAGCAGAAAATAGAGACCTAGTGGAAAGTAATCTGTTTACGGGAGCTGGCAAAACACACAATGAGCCAAACAAGTCTCCTGAACTAAACGATTGATACAGAGAGGAAATGCATCTTTAGGTTTCAGTTACAACGACCAGAAAGTTAAATTAACACAATCTACACAGAGAAAAAAGCTGCACTCTGAGCTGAGCATGGAACCCAAACATCATTTTAAGGTGTACACATATTTATTTAAGTGGAATCACTTATGGTGTTAAATTTGTTGCATTAAATTGTGTCTGATCTCCACCCTCCTGTGCAAAACCTGACACAAGCAAATGTTTAACGTAAGCCCACTTTAAATGCCAGAATTTGACTTTTAACCTGCGGCTGAAATATATTTTTTTACTTACTTTGCGCTGAGGTGGTGGGAACATTTCACCAGTAGCTTCATGCAGTGGACTGCGATGATTCCCATAACCAGGAGACTGATTGGTCCAACCTGGAAACAAGAAGACCGAGCTAGATAATAATCAGGGTTTCTGCAGGTTTCACCAATTCAAATTTAAGAGTTTTTAAGACCACTATTAAAGGAATTTAAGATCTATATATCCACAAAAACATTTAAACATTGTCCAGCTAACTGCCAATAGATTTACACCTATCCATGATAGATGCAAACAAGTTAACTACCTAGCTAGTTTTTACTAGCTAGGTTAGCAGTGAGTTAGCGATAGCCTCAACTGTTTGGAGTCACAGAATGAAATGATGATGTCTGAGTGCAACTCAAACTTTTGACTGACAGAAACGTCCAGTGAGAAAAAAAAATACACAAATTACACAAGATTAAATAGTTCTGTCAAAACAAAATTTAGGACCAATGATTAATGAATTAAAAGCCAACTTAGCTTTTTTAATGAATTTAAGATATTTAAAGGCCTTAAAAAATAATACATGAATTTACTAATATTTAAGGTTGAGCAGACACACTGAACAACAAGTATTATTATTAAATACCCAAATAACAAATTCAGCTAATAGTAATGTGTTTGGACATGGAGAACCCACCAATGCATCCTGAGAACACGCAAACTCCATGCAAAAAGAACCCAGGCTAGGATTCTTCTAGACTTGCTGCAAGTAGGTCCTTGCTGCAAGTTAAGTGATACTTAACTGTATCAAACTGTAAACACAAACTTAAATGTGTAGATCTAAAATCTAAACAAAACTTAACATTAAGCAAAGCCTATGTGGAAACCATTCAGTATTTCAAAAGCTCATATTCTCAACAGGAATTTAACAGACTTGAAATTTGGAGCGCTGAAACATGATCAGTCCCGCTCAGCCTCATCTCATCTTCAACAAAGCCAGAACATGAGAAGCTTAGGCGTGGTTTATTTTAACAAGGAAGCCACTTACACACACTGCTGTGCTTAAAAGCATACAAATGAGATGATTGAAGGGTAGAGTCAATATGCTCTGGGAACTTAACTCCAATGTCCTAATCAAGAAACTTAGTTCAGCGTAACATGTGACTGAACAAGTTTGAATTGTTTAAAACTTTTTTAAAACCACTTATTGTAGGAAAAGAGAAAAAGAGATGCAATATTTTTCCTAGGAGCCAGAGTTTTGTAGCAGGCATACAATTCTTCTTACTTTAAAATGATCCATAAGCACAGGACAGAATAGGAATGTCTGTGCATTAGTTTTTTCTGAGGCATTGTGACAATGCCCAATAAAAGCAGCTTTGAAACACAAAGCTCTGATATGAAAATGTGCTATTTACATTCTGACAACCAAAACAGAAAAAGTTAATGGATAATATAATACAGTTAGTGTTTACCCATACTAAAACAGCTTATGTGACCAAACACTACCAGGACAAAACAAATCATATTCAACATTATGACCACTGACAGGTGAAGAGAATAAGACTCTTCTCTTGTTTCTGTTAAGAAGCACGACATATGTCAAGAACATTTTGTCCTCAGAACTAACATGCTTGAAGCACAAAAAGAGTCTGTATAATACCAGTCTCTAATAATTTGTACAAAAATACATAAATGAATGCAAGGACTGGTACTTAACTCCCAACAATGAAGACATGATGTTCTAATTTAATCTCTGTAAATTAAAACTAGATCCTGTGTTGAACTGAGAGATTATATTTTAAAGAGAAAATGAATCCCCTCTTTCACAACAGTATGACGTTTCCGTATGATTAGAAATTTGATAGCTATAAAACAGAGATGTTGGTATTTTTACAGTTTATTGAGCAAACCATGAATCAACTGATTGGCAAAAATAAACTTGCCACCAGTTCAATCTTATAAGAACAAATCTGAAAACTGTTGTCTTGATTATCTTGATGTATGAAGTGGCTTTCATATTTTTCAGAACATGCAAATAGATTTCTCTTTACTTGTTGCACAAGCAAGATTTCTTATTACATTGACCGCAATTTGCAACTTGCAGATGTTTTGTTTTGATACCAGGTGCCTCTGAAATTCTGCAAAGCGCCGCTACTGCGTCTCTGTCTTTCATCCAGTTAAAAGGGACGTAAGCAGAATCTAATTTTTAAAGGCCAGGCCTCTGGTTTTACCTGGAACGATTGGACAATAGCATCTTTGTGCTTACCACCAGTCCGGCATTTTTCACGGCCAGAGGCAGCCCCAGCAGACCAGTACCGATGTTCCCCTTCAGAAGGTGGATCAGAGTCTGACAGAAACTGAAACATGGAAGAAAAAAACAGTTTAGAAGCTGTTCTGAATGGCAGTTCTTAGTGAACTGTTTGAACATATTTCACTCACGAGGTTCCTGTTCTTCCCCCGATCCGCTCATAGTTCCGCTGGGGTCTGGATGGCCCAGGAGGAGACGGACACAGAGCGTCCAGTTCTGATGGGTTTTGATCAGAGAAGAGAGAACCTGCCACACAAAGGGAACAAGTGAAGAGAAAGACATTTACAGACGACAATTAGAGCTCTAGAAAATGAATACATATTGAAATGTTTGTCAACTTCATACTCATATACTTATGTGTAAAGTCAACAGCACGTAACACTATTATATTTTTCTTATTCTATTCTTAAATTACTTCCTTTTGCATGTAAACCACACAGTTGGTGTTAAGTGTGTAAAGCTAGAAAATAAGGTCTGTGTAAACATTTTCATCCGCTCATAATGGGAATGAAAGTTATTAGTTTCAGGCTTTTAATTTATTGCTTTTTTTATGACTAATTGAAAACATACATCCATCAATTTTAGTGAACGCTAAATATAGAAATTACAAGCACAAAATAAAATCTATTAGTTGCTGAAATGTTGCTAAGCAAGTTGATCACTTCTCCCAACAATCAGACATTCATGACAATGATGGGGAGTATGTAAACTTTTGTACAAATCTTAATTGATCTTTAACAGAAATATATTTCATGTTTCTTCATATCTTTACATCCAACTGCGTCGAAGTCTTGCTTGCAGCATGAACAGGTTCACCACAAACAACTCTTTCATATTAGAGAAGTAATGTGCCAAACCTATTTACAGGAAATAATCCATTCTATTTAGGGTTCACAAGACATCCCACATAAATGTTTCAATCCAAAACTGAAGATACTTTTAAACACTGAACATGCAGAGGGAATGAAATACAGATACATTCATTCTGCTGAAAGTTTATCACCTCATTTGTTTGATATCAAGTGTGCACTAAGTTCAGTGCTCATAAAAATAGATAAACTGAAACCTCATGACTTCATCAGAAACCATTTTAATGCAGAAATTCCAGTCCTTTTGGAGGGCAGCTGACTCTAATGAACAAGAAACAGAAGACTTTTTTTGGTCGTGCTGAAAACAAACAATAAGAAGTTCTGCAGCTGCAGACTGATGCATGCCTGCTGACACATTTTCAATAAAAACACCAAACGGGTCACCGCAGCAGCAGCTAGACTCCAGAAAATCAGCACAGTTCATTAGCTACATTGGAACAAAGAATGCGTCATCACAGTGTGAAGACAGACTTTAAAATGAAAGGGAGGCCCATCTCTAAAACATCCAACCAGTCAGAAACCTTGTTATTAAGACAGCAACATTGATACTCGTGACTCTGGCACAACAATCAGTGGTTTGAAATGAGTAAATTAAGTTTACTGCCTTACAAAAGGTGGTGTATAAAATTTGAATCAAGATCAAAAGTTGCATTTTTTTTTAAACGTTTTGAGTTAAATTAATATAGAATGAAACAAAATATTCTTTTGGAGGCACCCAACTAAAAACATTTTAGGCCTAACTTCGCTATCAAACTGTTGTCTCATGTAACTCACACCAGAACAGCAAAGTAAGATATGTTTCACTGAGAGATTTAATCTACAACCCTGACCAGATGCTGAGTCTTTAATCATTGATAAACATGCAAACCTAAAATGTTCCTTTTGTCTCTGCCATTTTTATTGGCAATGACAAGATAAAATTCAGAATATTTGTATCACATTGGAGCATTAAAAAGCATATTTAATATAAACAAAATGTATGTGATAGGGAAGGCTGATAACTAGACTGTTCAACAGACACTCACCAACACCCTCCACACGACGCTAAACCACAAAATGCCATTGCTAAAGAAGGTGTCTGTTCTCAAAGTGCTGTGTCACGGTATATTCAAGAAAGGTTAAGTGGAAGGAAAAAGTATGGTAAAATGGGTGAGCAACATGGACTTAGAATTTTATCCCGATATTTTGTGGTAGCATAGTATGCTAAAAACTTTAGTTTCTTAAATAAATCATCTTATTGAAGATATTATAATTGACTGAGATACACAAGTAATAATGAAACAAATGTTTGTGACCTCCTGCCGAAGAAGACACAAGCCAGCCAGGCCATCAGACCGGTCTCATAAATGAAACGAAAGCTGCTTTGATGATTCAGTGGGATTACATGTAATCTGTCTGCGACCAAGTTCATTCTGTCTCATACTGCAACAACAAAAATAATATTTTACCTTCCAAGTTTTATGATATTGATTACATATTTCCTACCGTCTGCTCTGCTATCCACGTCGCTGGATGCCATCATGGTGGGTCTGATGGCGCTCGCGGGTGCACGGGTGTTGTTTCTCCCAGCCTCACGGATCCCAACTCAGCACGGATACACGGCTCAGCATCGACAGCTTCTAACTGTGAAAATATGGCGATGATTGTGCTGTTAGATGCAGCAACTCCAGGAAAACACGAAGAAGTTCCAGCGCAAAGGCAGATTGTGCAAAAATGTTGCATTGATAACAGCTTAGATGGGATGCAAAAACAATGGAAAAAATATAAAAGTCCTACTTTTCAAAAGTCTAAAAAAAACTCTAAAATTCTTTACTATTAATTAAAAGAACTTCTTAATAATTAGAACAAAGTTTCTGACAATTTGCTGACTTCTTCCTGTCAGAACTGAACATGTAAACAGAACGTGAGAGTGGACCTCACATGCTTCTTTATGAACTGTTGTTGTCAGAATGCTGAGCTCAGCACCTGACCTGACCATGACGGTCCTTATTCTATATTTAAATGTTTCTGTGGAGAAAAAACTTGATGACTGAACAGAATGTGTCTGGAACAGAACAAACTCAATATATGTAAACAGAACATGATTAACAGAAAGAAAAAAAAAAACAGAAAATAAAACATGCTCAGTAAATTATAACCTTTCACTATTTTTCTTGAAGCAGAGAAAAACTGTGAAATGCTAAGGAAGTATTGAGCTCGGTAAATATAACAAATTGACAAATAAGTGCTTTAAAATTCCACTGTTGTACTAATTTTTTATTATTTTTCATCTGCAGGTAAAATCAAAATAACTTGCACTTTTCCAGTTATCAAAGAACAATGAAAATATAAATATTCTGTGTGTTTTAGTAGACTTTATGCAAAACTATTTTTTGAATGGAAACAAAGCTTGCACCTGTTCAAGCAGGTCTAATATTTCTCACATTTTGGCCCAAATAGTAAAGAAAAATACCCTCCTACCAGGCACCCATTGCATTGAACTTTATCTGATCCACTGAAATAGAGCGCTAATCTCTAAGTGCCTCTCCCATCTTTAAGGCTCCTGCAGTCACTATCAGGGAGCATCCAGGCCAAATAAACCCAGGTGTTATGCAAGACGAGCACAATCGATGGAAATTCAAACAGAGCCCATTTGGCATCTGCTGTGCAATTAAACAGGACTTTGTTTGAAGATTCTGCTGTGCACCTGTCTGTTTATAGCTGCAAAAAAAGACAAAAGTCAAAAGGTTTAGGAAACAACCTGTTTGTATATTTAGTGAGCAGAACCGTTAAAAAAAAATAAAAAATCAGGAACAAACAGGAAGTTTTAAACCACAACTTCCCGGGTAACAAAACAGTATTTTCTAAGCTAAAGTCTAACGCAGGAGTTCTTAAGTGCAACTATACCGCAACTTTTACATGTATCCCTGAATGATAAAACAAGTCTATTTCTTATTTTTCATCTATGTAGGCCAGGGGTGCCCAAAGTCGGTCCTCGAGGGCCGGCATCCTGCATGTTTTAGATCTCTCCCCGGTTTAACGCACCTGGATCCAATGATGGCTTGTTAGAAGGCCTAAGAAGAACACTGACATGCTGAAAAGGTTGTTACTGCCACCAGGGAGAGAACTAAAATGTACAGGATGCCGGCCCTCAAGGACCGACTTTGGACACCCCTGATATAGGCATTTCTCTTTAAAAACAATATGCTGAAATTTTAAAAAGTAGCAGTCTCAAACCCCTTCAAAATTGCTTGTTCCTGATAGAGATAATTTTAGTTCTTGCTTAAAAGAGCTAAATTTGTAAAAGCTTGTATTCTTTTCTGATTGCAAAAAACTGTGGATTAAGTGGAAACTAAAAGAAGTGGTGGCAGAATCATGCTGTGTGGAGGCCATCCATTACTCGTGTTAAGGCAATGTTTGAAAAACTACATTTGGGAAGTTAAATGCAGTATGTCTGCTAATTAGCAGACTATTTATCCTACATTTATGGTTAGAATGAAAATAGAAATGACTAAATTCTATACATAACATTGTAAAACAATTATAAAATTGATAAAATCATCAATGTTAAAGTGTTTTAGAAATAGGAAATGCCGTTTTTTATTTTATGAAGTTGGTCCTAGGCCCAGCATCCTGCATGTTTTAGTTCTCCCCCTGGTGGTACCAACAACCTTTACAGCATGTCAATGTTCTTCTCAGGCCTTCTAATGAGCCATCATTTGATCCAGGTGCGTTAAACCAGGGAGAGAACTAAAACGTGCAGGATGCCGGCCCTCGAGAACGGACTTTGGGACCCCTGTTCTATAATAACAGTGATACAATCATGTTGGACATTTATATTTTCATGTTTAACATTTTCCATGATACAAGCTTAATTTTATTGAAGATCATCCTGCTTTCAGAAAGTCACACCGTATCATGACTAAGCACGTACCTTGCGCTGATAGATGTGTGCATTAATCCATGCAACAAGGGTGAAAACCCTAATCTTTGCAGTCAAACGTCCCAAAATAAAAAGAGAAACTATATCCCAGACTTAAAACAGGTAACTCCCTGTCAGATTAGGGTGTGGCCAAACCACAGCAACTTTGTTTAACTGTAAGACTTCATTTGAAGTCGGAAGCATTTTCCAGTGAGAGTCGTTCTCCTTTCATGAGAGCAAGCAGACATACAAGCTGCAGACCGTATGCAGATTAACACGGTAATCCTATCAATATTGCCGGTAATCTTTGGCCAGGAAGACGTGCAGGTTGTCAAAGCGGACATAAAGCTGATAACCGGGAGAACGATCAGGTGAATCATGATTTGAGACAATGAACTGCCCCGGGCTAAAGGTACCGGCCGGGATAATACAAAGCTAGGAAGTCTCAAGGGTGGGATGTAAACTGAAATATAAAATACACTGAATTACCAGCTTCAGATGTTGTCACTTAATAAAACGTCAAGAAGGTAGAGTAAAGAGGGACTAAACTGGTGTACCGCAACCAGATCGCGTTAGCCAACATTAGCTGAAGGTTTCGATGCCATCTTTGTGTTCGTAAACAGCAGCTCGGGTCATCATAACACACCAGCATACCTTAATGATATATCTCGGCCTCCGTCCCTCTGCTTTCCTGCTTCAGCCTTTATCTGGATGACCTGACCGCAGGGGCTCCTTCGCTCATATCACTGTTGAAAAGAGCGCTGGCCGAGGTGCTGCACTCAGATTGACAATTAAAGTCGGTTCCGTTCAGCAAACAGCGGTGAGGTCACATGACACGAGTCCCGGACCGACGCAGCCAACTACGTTAGACGTTCTGAGTCTGAAACCTCTCCCCTAATATAAGGACGGCGTCTCATCAGTCATGCATTTGAGGGAAACGAAAATTATGCAAATAATATTAGCAGATTTTGGCACTACTAGCTAAATAAACAAATGTTACAAATTTTGCACAGCATTTCTTTTTTTTTTTTTTTTTTTTTGTTAAATTGTTTGGTTTTTGCAAAGGTATACGATTTCAATTATTATTTTTATTTTTTTTAAAAGACAACAAGAAGTTTCTGGTTTTGACCGCTGAAGAGAGGGAGAACCGGGTACAGCGGAATGGATAATAATAATAATAATAATAATAATAATAATAATAATAATAATAATAATAATAATAATAATAATAATAATAATAATAGTTTTTAATTTTATTGCAATGGCATTTAAAAAAGCTTTTATTTTGAAAAACAAAACTGGTTCGGGTCAGCGACGTAGAGAGACAAGGTTACGATGATATGGTCAGTAAGAATTTAAAAACTATTTTCGGGCGAACTATTAACACAATGTGCCTAAAGGAGATACTAGTTTAAGACCCTGATACAAGCTTTTACGATTTTGATAAGAAATATTGGACAAATATTTATTTATTTTACATAACTGAATGGTTTCCGTCAAGTTTTTCAAAATAAAATGGAAAACGTGGCAAACCGGAAGTGTGTAGCTTTACGTCACGTTGTTTTATTTAATTTAGGATGTTTTACTTGAACTTCATATGCCAACATATGAAGCCAATATAAATTTTATTTTTTTTTTATAAGCAAACCAAAATCTTTCACAGTACATTGTCTTTTATTACTTTATACCCTTTCAATACCGGATATCCTGTTATGCTGCCGTACTTAGCTTTTAAGTGGTCAATCAGGCAGGTAGTATCCTTTTTTTAGGTCTATGTAGTCTTTGGCGACATTTCCAAGTTGATAAAAATCAAAAACCCGGAGTTGGTCAGCTCGCTAAGCGCGACACGTCACTGACAATATGATTGTGAGTTACTTTTAAGTAATTTCAGCTTGTTCCTGGACGTGTTTTAGCTTTAGTACGTGGCAAATGCTTTTAGTCTAGCCTTCAACAAACTAAGACTCCATACTTCCCTCAGCTGGACCGTTTATTAGTCACGGGTTATGTAACAACCATTAAAAACAATAAGTCAGTTCGTTTAGCATAAAGTACGTTTAAGAATTTCCGTCATCACAACAGATAATATTCTGGGTTGTAGTTGGTTCATATAAGGGGAACAGGGCTGCTATAATATCTAGGAATTTTTGGATTTTGCTGTAAATATGTTAATGTCTGGACCAGTATACTTGAAAACATTTGTATTTTTAGGCTTTGTTCTATTTTGCATTGCTTGCTGCAGGAATGTCCGATTTTTCCCCCTCCAATCAAATCAGTTTTACTCTTCTTTCTTATAAAATAAAATGCACATACTAGCCACAATGGCACCTTTTTTTTTTACTTCATCTTCCACATCAGACTTTCAATTTAAAGAACCATAAATGTACTTCTCAACAAATTAGAACAATATCAAGAGTCAATATAATCCAGAAATTCAGTTGTACTTCAAAAGAAATTTCCTTAACCTCTTGCTGAAAATTGCTACATTTCAATCATCTTGGAATATTTTTCTCAGACTTTATTGCAGTAGTTTTCTATTCATCACGAAATTCTAAATTTACAGCTAAATAAATTCTCTGTCTGTCACAGAAGCACGAGTTTGAGGTGGCGATGACCTGTGAAGGGTGCTCTGGAGCCGTTACCAGAGTCCTCAACAAGCTTGGAGGTAAGATGGAAACATCTCTGTCATCTTCTGTCCCACTCTCATTTCTGGTTTCACTGGAAGCACTGGCATAGCTTCACTTCTCATTCCTTCTGATTGCTTTTTGGCACTCATTCTCTGCACAAAATGCACACGTTTACAAATAATACCAATGTTAAAAATGTTGTGAAGGAAGTTTGTGTTTTACAGGAGATGAAAAGGAAAATAAAAAAAACTGATAACATAAAAAGACACAGAACTGGTTACAATAGAAGAAGAAACAAAAAAGACAGAGACACGACAAAGCATTACATCTAAACAGGGAATAGAGAGGAAAGTGTTAGGGATATGTTCTATGATTGACTTTGTGTGAAAATATAATTGCAATGGTTATGCAGGATGACAATGGTCCAAAACACTCTGGAATGCCCCCTTCAGAATGGATGAAAGCCATTGTAGTTTTTGAGTGGCCTAGTCAAAGTCTGGACTTAAATCTTGATTAAACGTTGTAGCATTAATCACAAGCCATTCATGCTTGAAAACTCTCCAATTAAGAATGATTCTGCAGACCAGATTGTGCCAGTTCCTTCCTAGCAATATTAAAGATTCATTTAAAGTTGTTGCTGTCTTATTCTATATAACATCTTTTTTCTTATTTATTTTGTACAAATTAATTTTCACTTTGTCATTAAACTGGATTTTTTTTTTTTTTGGCAAGGATTTTTTTGTCATAATATCCATATTTTGCTGATCATGACAGATTTGTAAAAGCAATAAAATAGTAAAACATCCATTGTTGTGAATAATTCTTAGAATAGCAAAACTCTTTATTGTCCAACATTGGGGAAATTCAGGCATAACCATGGTAAAGTATGTTTTAAAAGTACCGTATGTCAAGATATTGAATTATATTTAGTCTTATGACAACTTACAGTTCTGTGCAAACAAGTCCTAATTTGAGTTTTGAACTGTTGCATTGATAATTTGTATCAATGCAAACGGGTCCTTAACACTGCATGCCGATCAAGAAATGCTTACAGGCAGCTTGTACTGCTTCCACTCGTGACTTTGCTCCGAGTGTTGACTCAGCCGCTCGGTCACCTGATGCTGAACAGCTTGTTTGTTTCACTTTTATTTGACTTGGTCATTAAATTGTTTAGAAGCCAAATTTCAGTTCCCTTTTTCAATTTTGTTCCAGTCCCACATTCTAAGCTGTGACTTTTCAACAAGATAAAGAAAATCTATTCTTCAAATCTTCCTTCACAGTCAGGTCAAAGAGAGCTGAACATTTTTTCATTCATATTAGAAAGAGAAGCAGATATAATATAAAGAGGAATTTCTGTTTGTTTCCAGTCAGTTGATTGAACAATGTTTCTACTTCTGTTTTCGCCTCTCAGATGTGAAGTTTGAGATCGACCTGCCCAAGAAGCTGGTTTGGATCGAGTCAGACAAGGATGTGGATGTTCTCATGGAGACGCTGAAGAAATGTGGAAAGGAAGTCAAGTACAACGGCACTAAATAAGAGTCTTCTTCATATGTTTAACAGGTGACACTATACTGACAATAGAGTTAAAGTCCATGTTCATGTTAATGATTGCTGTGAAGACCTTTAGCTTTTTATTGATGCGTTTGTGAATTAAAACATAGTCTGCAAAAAATCTGCATACCTTTAATGTTTCTGAAACATTATATTATTATTTATTTTTTAATAAATAATAAACTGTATTTATTACTTAAAAGTGAAATGTTAAATTATGTTTTGTTTTAGAAAACCCTGCTGCTGTAAAGTGAAGAATTAAGCTAGACTTGCAATCAATTACCAGGAGACCCAAAGGTGCCACGCCTCATCAACCCATGTGCTTGGAAAAGACCTGGGAGGCAAACTCTTTCAGATTGAGCCCCCTCATTTCAAGTTGACAGTTGACAAGTAGCTCTTGGTGGCGGATGTTATCACGCATTTAGGGTTGGAAAAAAGAAAAAAACCTTCTAATTTCTGTCCTGGATTGATAGATTATTGGATGTTTCTGTGGCGGTATAAAATTTAGTATTTGAAATCCTGTTCTTTGTCCAATTTGCTATAATTTCCGCGTTGTGTTTTGGGCCCCTTGCAGCCCAATACACAACGCAACAGACATTCTTTAAGCTTTCAGTTGAAGCTTAAAGAATGTCTGTTGCTGTTTGTGGTGAACATCCTCTTAAACTTGCAAAACGATCCTGATAGTCTTCCTTCAGAGCAGTTCAAGAACATTCCCTGTATCCGTTTTAAATAAAATGAACTGTTGGTCCTTTTGCTTTTACATTGACTCAGTATTATTGACAGCAAATGTTATCCGACACTACTTCATGGATAATATCTACAGTTATAATTTGAGGTGGAAAGATAACCATGTTTTTACCGTTTAAGGACTTCCACTTTTTTACACTACGAATCATCAGACATTATATAAATCATAGTCATGTAGATTCGCTACCAGGCATCTGTGTATCTGTGTTTATGTTACCACCTTTGTTCTCCTTAAGTGGGAGATAAATAAATTTGATTCTCAGAATGTTTTATTCACGCACAATGGAAATAAAATCAATTATGTGTCAAACCTGTCCCCATATTTTATTAGATCTATGCTAACCACTACTCTTGGAGTGAAAGCAGTTTTCTCAGGCTTTTTCCAGACAGACGTTTTGCCATTTACATACAGTTTGACTTGTTTTAATTTTATCATTTTTTCATTATGTTTCCACTGAACCATACTTAGGTGGCAGGTTTCTTATTAAAATGCTGTGAAATGAGCAATAAGACCACAAAGCTACAAACTAGATCCACTTTTTTTCTATTTTATGGAAATAAAAGATTTCATTTTCATCTAATGTTAGAAATATTTTTAGTCATACTGTAGTATGTGGTAAAGACTTGAGAGATGATGAGGTTTATGTTAGTCACTGTTGGTCGCAATGTGAGTACAAAAAAGAGGAAATGGATAAATGCAGGTGTTAGAGATAAAGGTTCAATGCGACTAAACTCTCAGAAGGCAGTGAATTAGTCATTTATCTCAATTTGCATTTATTGGCTGCTGGTGATGGTCATATTTATACATGAGCTGAGCTTAATCTTTAGGAGATGTTTATCAAACTAGGGTGTCAGCTTGAATCTACATTTCAACCACCAGGAGGCGCTGCGGGACAAATATGCTTCAAGTGTGGGAAATGTTTTAGTGAAAGAATGCTTCCCACTTAAGATGGCTGAGTTTTTCTGAAGTGGACAGAGATTGGTTGCAGAGGGAAAATAAAAAAATTTTTAAACCAGTGTTCTATATAAATCAACCCAGCAGTTTGCCAAATTCATAAAACATGTCAGGTAAAATCCTGTAAAACATGTTATTAACTTGATTCTTCCAAGATAAGCTGCATTATTTAACACCTCTAAGCTAATGTCCGTGTATATCACATTAATATGGAAGTTTATATGTGGAAGACACTGTATCCTAAATTAAAAAAATAAGCCAGAGAATGGTTTAGATCTCACTACAAATATTGCAATTTATGTATCACATAAAAGAATTTGAACAGCACCTTTTTCAGTGGGAGCCACTCAACATGGAATGATAATATAGAGAAGATCTAGCCATGATGTCCACAGACAGGATGAATGGGGCAATCAAATCCAGATCCAGGCCTTATCATAAAAGACAACATCAGCACTGATAAAGGGTTCAGCAGAAGAATAAAAGTCTAAATAAAGTGCAGCACTGCCTGGTTCTGCTATTTAAATAGATGATCACGCTGTCTGCACAGACAGCCAAGGAAAAGAACGGATTAGAAAAGCAGGGTTGGGCAATCCTGGTCCTCGAGGGCCGGTGTCCTGCAACTCTTAGATGACTCCCGGGTCCAACACAGCTGAATCAAACAGCTGAATCACCTCCTAAGTGCAGCCAAGTTCTCCAGAGTTCTGCTAATGACCTCATTATATGACACAGGTGTGTTGAAGTAGAAACACATCTAAACGTTGCAGGAGACCTCGAGGCCTGGAGTTGCCCACCCCTGGATTAGAGGGTGTAACCTTAAAAAGCAATAAAATACGTGTTTTGTGTGTGTGTGTGTGTGTGTGTTTTTAATGTGTGCACCTGACAGAGGTGGATTTCCTTCTCTTTTTCACTATTTTAACAGTTTTCTTTTATTGAAAGCATTAATATTGCTTATCAGGACATCTTTCAGAGGTTTCTATAAAGTTCATTTAAGTTTATGGTTGTAATGTGGAAAAGTGAAAAATTCAAGGACTGAAGTGGGGGATTTTTGTCTGGTTGGTTTTTACTAGACATTTTAAGACATTTTAAGCTAATGTCTTAAATGTCTTAGACATTTTAAGCTGCTTTATACCAAGCACATCTTATAAGTATTTCACACACAATTAATGCTGAAATTAATAAATAAAGTCCATTCTGCACTTCTGTTCTTACAGCATCTCGAGGTCCCAGGCCTGCCACAGTTGAGTTTGCTGAAGTACAGCCTGATGACGTACGACAGCCATTGTGAAATTGTATGAAAAATGAATAAACAGGCCATCTACTGTTTATAGTCAATACAAAATGGTTTACTGAGGCCTGACGTCTACAAACAGATAATCCTGTATAATTGATGCTTGCTCAGCCTTTGTGGAAATATGGTGAACATGTTGAATCCTTTGTAGAGGCTGCAGTGGATGAAGAGTCCCTGGCTGGCCTCAGTCTGAACCAACCACTGAGGAGAACAGAGCTTCATTGTGTACACCACAAACTCCACAGATAACAAGGTTGTCAGCACGTCACTGGGTTCCTCATCTTACTCTATTACACACACAAATGTGGTGTATTGTAAGGCCTGTGATAGCTTCTGATTTCACAGGGAGAAGCTGTACCTTCAGCTTAAATATATGAATTTCCTTGACATCACTAAAAGGTGAATTCCTCTCAGTCTTGAGCAAGGGGTTCAAAAACAGAACAGAGAAAAACTTCAGTTCACTTCACACAGATTTAATTTTTTGAACAGAAAACAAAGAGTTTAAAAACTGATGTTTTGAGCACAAAAAATGGCGTAGACTCTGTTGAATTTTGAAACTTCAGCAGAGGAGAAATCACTAAAGAGTCGCTAACGTTTGTCAGTGACGTATTTAAGGCATCAGTTTGTCACTTTGAAGTGCTGAGCCGAACGAGAAGGCTCTTAATGTTAATTCAATATTTGGAAACTTGGCCAACATGGACTGAACAACTTTGTTCACTTCATCTGCTACCATTGCTAAAATCATAGGTAGACTACAATTTTAAGACAATGCAAAAAATTACGTCATTGTTCCCAATCTCTTCTTTTTTTCAGTGACTTTACCAAAGAGCTATGGATTCCAGACATTCAAATGACACACAACCTTTTTATGAACTGTGCGATGCTGTGAGAGTCTGCTAGAGCCAGCTGCATATTTGCAAACCCCCCTCAAAAACATCATCCTCCTACTACTTCCTGTGTCTTCATCTTTATTGCCAGTAGTAACATCCGGCTGTTGGTCACATGACTCGAGAAATACATATATTTTGACATGGCTGGAAAACCATCTTATCCTAGTGCAAAAACTTTTTATTGGAAAATGTGAGTTTGCTGTGTTTCCACTAAGCAAATTTATTTTTGTAATTTCAGTCTGTGTAAGTTTATGGTTATTGGAAATGCAGCTACTGAAACCCCTCAGGTCTACACCATGGTAGCTTTGCTCATAGGCTGTGTTGTTGTCCCGTCACAACTAGACCTAATATAATTAAGGGGTAGTCACACTTTTGCCATGCACTGTGCCTGTTCTAATGCTGGTATTTTTGTATTTAGCACACAATCTTCAGTTGACCAGTGCTATAAGATTATATCATA
This sequence comes from Alfaro cultratus, assembly GCA_903066825.1. NCBI lineage: Eukaryota > Metazoa > Chordata > Actinopteri > Cyprinodontiformes > Poeciliidae > Alfaro > Alfaro cultratus. Next base: position 33,846 of record CAEFZX010009792.1, on the reverse strand, counting down.
ATATATGACTGCATATGTATCTCATAGGTTGAGAAAAGGTGGCTCAGGGTGCAGTTACAGCTGTCACATCCTGCCCTGGTGCCAAAACCAACTCACTCATCACCAGAAAGTTACAACCAGTCAGCAAAACACGCAGCTTGATGGACAAGAGCAAACACTCTGCGGCTTTACGTCTTGATGGGAGTCTCAGCTGTAGATTGCCTCACTGTTTGGTGGAACTTAATCATCTTTTGATGAAAGACATTCTTTATGGTTAATATTTACTTCTTATTCATGGAGCTACCACCTTCTCTTCAGTTCAAAAGGTGAGATTTTTGAAAATATTTTGTCATTTAAATGAAGTTATTTTGTTTTTGGAAGACTTATCGTTTATCTTTTCACCATAAACTCTTCTAAATGGAGTATTGTCAGACTTTAATGTGCATTGTGTCCAGGCTATTATGTACTTATTCTTCTGCCATTTAGCAAAAATAAATAATTTTGGTAATCATACCTGACCTAAATAAGGAAAAGTCATTGTAATCACATGTTTCAAACTTCAGTGTGTGATGGCAAGCGACTGCAAAAGTTTAGATGTCTGACACACCTGAATCAAATAATTAGGTTATTAAAAGTGTTTCTGTAGAATGTGACTGAATGCTGAAGGATATATGAACATCTGGTTTGTTGATGAGAATCTACACAATGTTGAGGGAATCCTAAAAACATCACAATGCTACATGGTATATTTTCTTATCTATCCCCTTCCTTTATCTTTTTACTGCTTCATGCAGCTGTCTTGTTTCGACCTGTTTCAGATGCTGAGATTCCTTTGATTTGCATTCCAACGATGCAAACCTTTTCCTAATCTGGAATCATTCATGAGAGCAGAGAAGACGACACCGATAATAACAGCTACATTCCTAGAATTCTGTCTATCAAATTAATTTCCTGGACCATCAGCAGCAAAATGTATAAACGGTCTTTTCTCTGCTTAAAATGTTTGTTTCTGACCTAATTTCTGTCCTTCAACCTGCTTTTGGGTTCTTCATAAAATGTTTAGGCCAGTGGTGCCCAAAGTCCTACATGTTTTAGTTCTCTCCCTGGTTTGATGCACCTGGATCAAATGATATTTCATTGGAAGGCCTAAGAAGAGCATTGACATGCTGGAAAGTTTGTTAGTACCACCAGACAGAGAACTAAAACATCCAGGATGCCGGCCCTCGAGGACCGACTTTAGGCAATGGACCACCCACAATGTTTCAAACACGAACATGATTTTCTTCTCTTCAAAGGATGTTTATTTTTTGGCAAATCACTGTAAACAAGGTGAACGTGGAAAGTTCAGGTACAGTTTGATGATAAATAAAGGTAAAGAGACAAAAACCTTGTTTTATTCAGTTTTATGTAAGAATTTTTTGACTGTAGCTTAGTGCCTGGCTTAGATGTGTGTTGGACATGGACCCATAGAGAAGTGGGATTTTGTTCTGCAATGTTTGTACATTTTCATCAATTATCAAGATGTGAGAATCTAAAGAAATATGTTTGAAGAATCTAAATTGCAAGGAACTGTTGGGATCCCAGGTTGTTGAGTAGTTTTGGTGTCTTGAGTTCATTCTTTGATTTTTAGTTTGTTTTTCCATATTCTTTCATTAAATTTTCATATTCACTGGCCGGCTCCGTGTCCTTCATTTGGGTCCTACAACAACCATCTACCGATCCTGACCAACAAAAAGACCCTTAAAATTTGTTCATTGGTTAGGTTGGGTTACAGTAGATCACCAGAGAAGAAACATCTTTTTTTTTTAAAAAAAAAAGAAAAGAAAGAAACATCACTGAAGGAAAAGCAGTGGTTTCACGTAACCTATGACAGAGTTATGTGTCGAAGTGAGTGAGACAGACCTCTCACTCACTTCGGATCTGTCTATTCATCCAACAGGAGGAAACTACCATTTAAAATAGAAAAACACACAATGAATGTATTCTACTAAGACTTAAAAGCACAGGAAATGCCAGTGGATTGTAGTTGCAGATCCCTGGGCTATAGGCAGAAAATGGATGTCCTGAGTGAAAAACTGTGGTTCAACTGACCTAAAAGCAGAATGAATATGAAATCAAATGCATGTTGGTTGCTTGCTTTCATGATGTTTCCATGCAGTTCTTAGATGTTGTCATACTGCTGATATTCAGATACTAAAGTGCCTTTAATCAACTGCACCTTTCTGCTTCTTTCCCTCCTGCTTCTTCAGTTACATCAACAAATAATGCCGATATGTAAGCTGCTGTGTGTTTTCATATCTGGGGTGAAATTTCAGTAGTTCACAACCTGGTGGTAACCAAATCATTGCATGAATATAAAAATAAAACAGACTAAAAACATTCATAATCAAACAAGAAGGTGAAAATTTACTTTTATTTTAAAAATGCAGAAGGATTCCGGACATATAATTATAATTTTGTTCTCCTCAGCATAAATGTTCAAATTTTAGAACAAAGCAAGAATCTAAACACAGCAAAAAACTTCAAAGCTATTTTTTAACCTCTCTTCAGACCCACTGGCTCCTAGAATGATTTGCTACTAAACAGAGCGACACCCCTTTTCTGTTTAATAGATGTTTTGCCTTTAGTCACTCTGAGCCTGCTTCTTCTATTTCTCTTCCTGCTATTCTTGCTAAACAAACACACACAGAAATAAAGTCATATGTTAATGTTCTGAGTATTTTTGCTCATAGGAACATTCCTTGAGGTGTAAATGACATGTTTGCTTCTCAGTGCCTCAGATCAGTTGCATGAAAACAAACTAAAAATGAATTTAACATAGAAACCTCAAAAATGAAGCAGCTTTAGAAAAAAACTTCATGATTTTAAGCTTGCTATCCAAGTAGATATATTTACCATCCAGTAAGAAGTTTGTAAAAATTCTATAAAGTTCTATATTTTACACTTGAATTAAGTAGAAACACTGTGAATATGAAATGTAGCAACGTGTTTTCAAAGGAGGTCTGGGATTTAGACATTCCTGAAAACAGTCTGTCAGAGCCGCCACACTTCCACCTGATGGTAGGTTTCAGACTGTAATTACACCAACACAGAGGACTCCACAACAGCTCGCTGCTGAGGAGTCCACCACAGGTTTCCAGGATTTGTGAGGGACGCCTACAGTCAGGTTTCCAGAATCATCCTCAGAGGATCAGTTAGATCACAGGGTGTGGCTAGAAGAACTGGTCAGCAAGCTTCACATCATCAAAACCACAAAATGTTTGTGTTCTGGATTGTAGTAGCAAAAAAATGCATATATGAAAGAACATCTGACACTGAATAAATTTTCTCAATGTTTTGGACCACCGGATTGTTAGATTTCAAACAGGTAACAAATAAGCTTCTATCTTAAGAATGCAAACAGAAATTTGCACAGTGTCCAAATATGAAGAGGCTGCGCAATCTACAGAAAAATACCAGATTTTTCTTCTAGTCTTCAGAGATTACAAGAGCTTTGGCTGAAGCATCACATAGCCTCAAAGTTTGCACACAATACTTTCAGAAATAGTGAGGAGGCAAAAAGAAAGGTTTGATGGTTTAAAGGATGAATTTCAGAATAAAATGCAAGGGCAGCTGCAAACAGCAGTTGACATGTCAACCGAAGAGCTAAACCAATGCTGTGAAACCCATCTCTTTTCTTTTTCCTTCTTTTTTCTTTCTTTTTTTTCTTTTTTTTTACTGAAAATAGGCTTCGTCTTAGCATCACACACACTGTTTGGACACATAAATCAATTTAATCAATTCATATTTTTTTAGTTTATAGAAAAGTCAAGCTTAAATTAAAAAAAACTACATGATTTTGAGAAAACGTGGCATTATGCCACCATCCTCCAGACTTTCTCCTTCTTAGAAACTGGAATCAATCAGCCAGTCAGCATCTGGATCTGGGTGGCAAAGACAAAAAAATAAAGAAAAAAACATCAGACATTTTCAGAGAGGTTCTCAGTATGATCTTCCAGCTTCATCTGGTCTTCATTTTTCTCTAATTCATTTTCACTTTAAACTCACTGACGTGGCAAAGGAGTTCCTTGGACTGCCTAATTGTGCTTAATACAGTTGCCTGAGCTGTCTTTTGCCTTGTGGCCAAATTGCACCTCTAATCTTACTGACTTCAGGATCTGAACAGGCTTCAAACTGCTGAGCTGCACTTAAACAATCAAACAGCAGCAGGCAAAAATAAAGCATGATTGCAGCATTTTGCTTAATATTTTGTTAAGCAGCCAGGCGTAGCTGCCACGTTTACATGAGAGAGTGAGGAGATGGCAAAGGGAGCAGGGTGTGAGAGGAGAGAAGGGAGAATAAAAGGCAATCAGAACAGATGGGAGGAGAGAAGAGAGAGTCATGTTCTAACAACACCTCCTCTCCATCAGCAGCTGGATTTCCAGGCAGAATGGAAAAACGCCACGTTGCATTGCAGCTTTCACCCCCTCCCTTACTTCATCCCTTCGCCCTACTTCCTGCAGCTGTTCTTCACATCTGGTCTGGTCTGTGGGAACAGACAGGAGCAGCCCACAAAACTCCAACAGAGGAAATAAAAACAACAAGTAAAACCCCTAAGCTCAGAGTGAGAGTCAGGGGAAATGTGTGGCTGTCCTTTTCAGACAGGTGTTTGAACATTAATTTCATAAAATAACTTAAGCTAACTTAACTTAGATGTGGAGAACTAATTGTTCCATAGATGGGGAGTTTAATAATAACTACCCAGAGGACTAAAAGAACTTAACTGAGTCATATAATTCCCGTAAATATAAGCCTTAATAACCATGATGCCCAGATGGACTAAAACAGAAACACTGTGTTTTTGACTGGGGATTTTTACCCAGAACCGAATGTGTCCTTGTTGCTGGGTCATATTCCCAAATGCAAACCTAAACTTCACTGTGCATGAAAATAAAGATTCAAGATTTCAGACTCTTTTTTAGGCTGGGAAGGCTTCTTGGAAAAATGGATTGTGGATCAGTAATCCAGGTCTTTCTGTGAAGAACTTGAACAAGGAAAAGGATCCAGACTTTGTCAGCAACAAGTCTGCAAGGTTTATTTGCCCTTCTGGCAAAGAAGAGCAAAAGAAATATTAAAAAAGATATTAAAGTGGAACTGCACTTTCAAGAGCATATCTTTTCATGCATTGTTCTGCAATGCAATGGAACATCACAATCTGTACGCATTCCTAAAGCTTTTCTGGATGACTAATCTAATGTGTTTGCAAAGAGCTGATTAGAGGTAAACAAAGCTAAAGTTTTGTTCAACACATCTGAATTAAATGAAGGATTCATTACCAAGCTTCTGTAGAAAGAGATCACATACTAAGCTGGCCCAAAGCATAAGTACATTGATAGGACTTTTGCACCAACGGATGTGCTTTAGAACCGGTGTTGCGTGTTTCCACAGAAAAATAGGTTACACAGCACCAACTATGGGTTTTTCTGCACGATTTGTGACATTCTCTGTGGTCTGGTCAACAGCTGGCAACAAAACCTGGTCAACTGAACAAAGAAACAACAAAGAAGCACAGCAGTAAAAAATGCACAGTGGTGTGTTGAGGAACAGCTGATTTTATTTTGGGCTGACTTGAGTGCTGGAGAGCAGAGACATGATGACATTTGTCTCACTGTTACGTACAGAAAGAGTGAACACTGTTGAAGATCAATTGAAAGGTGTGGGGATTATTAAATTAAAGGAAGATCTTTAAAGAAAGAAGCAACATTCACAGTTCAGCTAGCTCTTCTATCTTGTTTTTATGAAAACAAGTTCTATGAATGTTCATAGAGTTTCTGAGTCAGAGTGAATATGTTAATGCTTATGGAAAACTCAATGGAAACGCTTCATGACTCGTCTTGTGTATGTGTTTAGGATTGGACCTCTAACCCCTCAGAGTGGAAATATAGACATGTAGATAATATGCCAGCATCCCAGGAGGGTCTTGAAATTACACCAATGCAGAGCTTTCTTACACCCCCTTCCCACTGGATAAGGTCCTAACTGAGCTGTACGAAACAAAAAAGAATCAAAAAGAACATGGATTGTCTTTTTGGAGTCATGCCACCCACTAGGATTTAACCAGCTTCAACAAATAATGCAGAGTTTCCACACATTCCTCGGTGCTTGTTTGTCTATTATTTTCCTCTTATTCACATCATGGTTTTACGTACTTGATGACAATTTCAGCTTAGATCATTTAAGTAACACTACTCACAACAACTGTCAATTCAAGGCATTTTATAGAAAACAACAGATCTAGTTAATATTGATGAAAAATGATCTATATATTATCAATATTAATAATATTGATAGTATATTATTACTTAAAGAATTCCAGTGTTCTTAGTTCAGAGGTCAGCAGCCTTTACAATCTTTTACAGCCATTTTAACCCTGTCTGCTACAAAGTGAAAATTGTCTACATCTGCAGAACCCACACAAACCTTCGAAGAAGATAACGTAAGTTTTGTAAATATCTTTAAGAAATGGATTTTTAAATGATTGGTTTCATGGAACCAAATTTTTATCTTTGGAACTGAATGTCTAATATTTTTATGAAAGAAAGAAAAAATCATGCATTTGTAGCCTTAAAAAAGAGTAAAACAGTAAAAAACAGAAAATCATTTCTTTTAGAAATTACTTGCAAAAATTATTCATTTATATTTATTTTTGTATTTCATAAAACAAATGTTACAAATTGTGTTTTTTGACACATTTATAGCTAAAACATCGAAGAGTTTTATATTGTTCTTCCATTTTCTAAGCCCAATTTTCTTCCAAGGGTTGCTGGTGCAGATCTTCAGCGGACCTTGGGCAAGAGGCAGGGTTGAAACTGGAGAGCCCATCACAGTCACACAAATATGCACACACACATTCATGCCAAGAGACAATTTAGAGAGATGTGCCATCATCTGTTGGGGCAGCAGCATCTGAGTCAGGGAAAGCTAAACAATCTGATAAAGAAGGCTGGTTCTAACCTCAAGAGATGATGGGAAAAAGGATTCTGCTTCAAATGATGACCATTGTGGACCACTGGGAGCAACGTCTTCTTCAGACTGTTACACAACGACAGAGTGTCTTCAGTCAGAGGTTTTTGAGAGCCGGTGTGAGACAGACCTTTGCCATCAGGAGCTACAACAACTCTGAAGAAACTTGCATGAGTTACAACAATATTTAATTTACCTTTCTATTTCTTTTTGTTCATTGCAAATTCTCTCAATCTCAGTTGACTGAATGAAGGACATCTGTGTAAAGCAGTGTTTAAGTCTCACCACTGATTCTCAATTTAATTAAGGTCTGAACTTTGACTGGGGCATTTTAACCTTGTCATTATAGCTTTGCTTTTAAAACTTTGGGAAGCTTCATACCAATTCTCCCCGGTATTTAACTCCTTCCATCAGACTATCAGCTTTGATCAGCTTGCCTGTTCCTGATGAAGAAAAGCATCCCCCCAGCATGATTACAATGTTGCTGCCACCGTGTTTTACTGTTTACCAACCAACATCTTTCCTTTATACATGGTTGGTGGCAAATTATAAAGGAGACTTCTGATAGCTTTCTTTATAGAGTTTCTTTCTTTGTTCTGCTCTTGCCTAAAGCCTCTACATTGTAAAGTGCACTATGAATAGATATGTTGTTAACAGATTCTCCAACCTGAACTGTTCATGCAGCTCATCCAGAGTTACCACGGATTTCTTGGTCTCGTTCTTATTTAAAATGCTGCATGAGATGGTCGGAGCTTATTATTCAATTTATTACCTAACTAATCTCTAAACGTTTTCACATTTTTATTGCTAAAATAAAAATGTATGTTCCTTTATCTTTATGATATTGTTTTTTCCCGCTGATGTTTTCCTCTGATGGCTTCCCAAATCAATCACTGAAAGCGACAAAGACACCATGAAATGTGAAGCTATGAAAGACAACATTTCTGATAGCTGCATTTGATGGATAAGCATCAACCAGACAAGACTTCTGTGAGCTGGAACATGGACAGATGTGGGAGTACTGATGGTTTTGGGGTGTTATGTTAGTAAATGTAAATTGCAGCATTTAACAGTTGCTCATATTTTCATATTTTTTGGATGTACACACAGCAGATAGCATGTTGTCACTTTAAATCTGAGTTGTTTATTTTTCATAATTCAGTTCATTCTCTTAGCCATGCTTAAAGCTTTATGCATCAAAGAAATTGAAGTAACTAAAGGACATTTGTTTTGTCTATTTTATAGATAGACCTGCCAGAACATGATAAAGCATGCTCAACCTCAGACAACTGTAAAGAAACTTAAGTGAATTTCTCAAGCCCGACTCTTGAACTTCAACCTGCCTAAGGGAGCGGAGAGTTAGTTTTAAGCCCATCCCACCAGTGCAGGAGGAGACTGGGAGGAGGGTTGTGGGGGCAAGAATTGTGTCCAGACTGGGACGTCCCACTGGAAATGTCTTCTGAGTGAACTGGTGAGGCAGTTAGATCTTCCCGGGGCCCTGCACACGGCTGACTTCTCTCCAAGCGTCCCTGCTCTGCAAAGCTGAAGGTAAGAGGTCTCACTCTGCCCAGCAGTTACTGCCTCAGATTGATATTTATCTTTATTTGAGCTCTGACGTAAAGCTTTCTGCAACTTGTGCAACTATTTTGGCATTCAGCTGTAAAACTGCTCTTAAATGTGAAGTTTGGCCACTGATGGGTGTGGGGAAATTTTGTTTTCATCATTGTAAGATTTAAGAAATTCTCTTCAAAAAGTTTCTTTTTTCCTAAAGCAGGTAGAATATTTATTTCTATATTTGCCCACATTTCCTTACTTTACAGTCTTAATTTAAAGTCTCTCTGATTAGGCAAACTTATTTCAAACTAACTTCCTGTCAAGCATTTCATTTCAAACTGGAATGTGCTAAAAATGGCTTCTTTGTTGTTCAAACAGCTGCCAAGAAAATCATTCATTATATGTACACAGTCTGTGATTTGGGAGATTATTGACTGTGGAGCTATTGTGTGCCACATCGACAACAGGAGGAGGAGGGGAAGAGGAATTAGGACACTGGTGTAGGGGAGGAGGGATGCAAACAAGTCTTTCTGCAGGTTAATTTTTGTGTTTCTTAGCTAATTTTATTCTTTACTTTAGTTTGATGAATTAAGTACCATGCTCTTTGTTGCATGGAGATTTCCCAGTTTTGCAGAAGGTATCAAGTTCTGCTTGTGAAAAATGGGGAAAGAAAAAAGGATAACATTTCAGTTAAGCCAGGCAGAGAAATGGGAGCATTTCTCCACAGATATCCCTCTCTTCTCCTTCCCTCCCTCCATCTCCTCTATGACTCCATTCCTTGATTACTCCCATGTAAAGGAATGCGGGTTGCTGTGGTGATCAGTTACCAGCTGTTTGCTGTGAGTCAAAGCAGACACCTAAAAATCTTTTAATTTGATCATTTTCTTTGTCTTACAACCATATAGAAACGTTCAGAAAGTCATTGTCATGCACAAGTCTAGTGTCAGAAAAAAAATAGCTTCCCTGGTTTGGTTAGAAGCAAGATTTCCAGCTGATTTGGCAAGACATTTTATGGATCACACCTCTTTATCCGAGCTCTGAAAATCTGTCAGAAATGATTAGATATCATATGACAATCGCTGTTGTAGCTACATATATTAAAAGGTTCTGTAATAAAATTAGCATTATGTAGGTATCTGGCAATTTGATGAAAGTTACATTTAGTTAAAAAGTAGTTGTACTACAAATGTTAACACCAAAACAAGCTACAATGGACTAAATTTTCCATGCCGCCAGAGAAATTTCCTCCCTTTTCTTCATTCAGAAACACTTCTTGTTTTCCTTTTTCGTCACACCTGTTTAAGATTTCTCTGAAGGCTCATTTAGAGGGAATAAAGCACAGTAATGTGTTGGCATCAGTGAGAGCGAAGCCGAAACTGAGTCTCCGGTGCCTAATTGTTGAGGTGGCAGGTCTGGGCTGAAGTGTTTGGAGGAGGAAAAAGAGAAGGAGGGGAGGAAAAAAGAAGGGGAGGCGGTGTTGGAGCTAAGGATGCTGTGGAAAACTGATCCAGAAAAGCTGTAATCTCTTGACAGGAAGAAGGAGGACTATGGTGTTGTCTAGGCTGACGTGGAAAGGAAAAATCTGGATATTGTTCCTCCGAGAAGGAAAATAAGAGGAAAAACATAGCAGGCGTGAAGAATTAAGGCACGAAAATAGATTAGAGAATAATAGAGACTCAGTTTTGTTTTGATCTTATTTCCTCATTGCTAGAACTGTTTGTTTCTATGTGTTTGGATGAAATTTTAACTACTAAGGTAGAACCTTTGTGCACATTTCCGTACTTCGAATTATAAGCACAACTATTTGTTTTATTTAAGTAACTTCTTAAAGACCAAAGCAATTAAACTCCCAATAAAAATCTAACTTGCTCTCAGAGATTTGCCAGATGATTTATCTTGAGCAAGGGAGGTACAACATGTCAGAGACAGCCATTTTCTGCAAAAGCATCTAGAAAATCACTAATCAAGCATTGGATGACACACATTTCCCAATTTGTTTGATTCACATATTTCCTTTTTATTTTTTTAAAAACGTTTTTATATCTTTGATTATGTTGATAAAAAGGAATATGATTTGGCCTGGTGCAGAGGCGTAAATCCCAGAGGGATAGTGGGGGAGGGTCTGGACACCTCCAATCTTGGAAAAGTCTAGAATTGTCCCCCCCCAAAAAAATCATTGAAAAATATTTGCATTTATATAATATCACTATGAAAAGGTAAAAGAAACAAAAAGCGAAATAAATCTGCCATTCATCTCAGGAAAAAAAAAATAATAATTAATTTTTAGGTCCCCCCTACCATTATTAGAACAATGGTTCAGTCCAAAGTGTAGGAGGAGCAACAGCAGCGCTGAACTGTAAAGCCGCTGAATGAGAAGCTAGCTGTTAGCTGTTAGCTGCTGCTCTGCAGCACAAACATAAAGCCCTCCAGTAAGCAAATACTTTACGCAAAAGACATGTAAACCTTTTATTTAGTTTCACTGAAGAAACACATTGACAATAAAGATCAGACTGCAGGTCGTTGTTTCATTACTTTGGCAGAATCGTGATAAGCTGCTTCATTAGCATAACTGCTGCACTGCTTTCATAGACCCAAGCTTTTTTGTCAAAGGTAACAAACATCTCATTCATATTTAGCTCTTTAACTTTTAGTTAATTGGAAGAGTTTGAATTGGGAGGGAGAGGCTGAGGAGTGTCAGACAGCTCTGTGTTTGCGAGCAGATAGAAGAAACAGAAAGTTATGGCTTCATTTCTTCAACGTAGAAAAAACCACAAAATAAAATCTGATTATTTTTCTATATAAACCCTGGTGCTTTAAGTATTATGTTTAAGTTATAATACCCCCCACATATCCATTTCTATCTATTTGTTGATTCTCAATTATCCAAGACATGTCAAAACCAAAACAGGCTTAAAATAAAGCAACTTACCAAGTTATAATTTAAATAGCCCATAACTTGTATTTCAATAAATCAATATTTATGAGTAATTTTATTAAGAGCAGTTGCTCATTAAAGCTTTTTTATTTAGAACCTTAAATTTTTGTAAAGGTGTGGCAGAGATTTGATCAGTCAGACTGAACAAAACTTGCATAGAAGCAACATTTAAATTTTAGTTTTATTTCTCAATAGTTTGTTGATATGCATTACTAGTCCTGCAGCTTGAATGTGGTTTAAAAACGTTTTAAACCATATCTTAGGTTACTTTTATTTTTAGGACTCCAGTGGTTCAATTCAGGGAATCACATAATGGTGTTGAGGCACAACTAACAACTTATTGCTATAAAAACTGTGAAGTGGTAGAAGAAAAGTCCGCTACGTATGACGGGTCTCTCACAGATTCCAGAGACATGGGATTTGATCCGATTAGCTCCAGCGGGGGAAGGGAAAATCTGAGTTATAAAGAGGTCAGGTGACAAACAGCCCAGGCTAACAAAGATCCTGACTTTTCTCTTCCACCTTCACACAGGTGCCTTTCATGAAAACTGCTCTTTGTCCAGGCGATTGAATGGGTGCACCAATAATCTCAAGGGAGAAAAATTGAATTTGTTAGTCACTGCAGGCCAACAGAAGTGCACCTTTTCAGCTGTCTGAACCAGGAACACAACCAAAAAGTAAGCTTTATGAAAAAAGAAAGAGGAAAACCAAAACGAGAAAGGTGTTCACAAACTAATTAATTAATAAAAACTGGCCGTCAGTCATTCTTTATCTGGAGCTACATGCCTCCATCAGATCATCATTTCACAACTACACAGAAGGAGCATGTTTCTGATCTAAAGACACTTTGTTAGTACTGCTTTAAACTCTGGAGATTGGTCACAGATGGGTCTTGACTCAAAACAACACCAAGGCAACAGAACAGTGGCCAAAGAAAGATTACATTAAGGTCATGGAGTGATCCATCTTATAGACAATCCTTGGATGAACCTGACCCTTCAAGTTACCTAGCAGCAGCATAAAAACTCCAAATGATTTATAGTTTCTTTGAAGACAAAAACTCTCCCGAGATCCACCCAAATCTGGTGACCAGCAACAAGAAGTATCTTAGTGTTGTGCATGTCAAAAGATTTTGTTTTCTTTTAAGTATTTGTTCTGCACTTTCTCTGAATTGTATTCTTTCTTAAAAATAGAAAACTGATCATTTCTCCTTAAGAGAGCAAACTTACAAATTCAGCAAGAGAGGGGACCGAATTCGTCATGCAACAGTTTCAACCTCATTAAATGTTCTTCAAATTAATTGCCAGACACTTGCTAATGCAATGTTAGCCTTCTTATGTGTGTTGACAGACTTTCAAGCACTTGTTTGACCTGCTTAACCTTTTTGATTTGTTTGGTCCTTCTGCCCCATAAAATCCATTCAGATGGTGGAGGATGTCATAAAAGATGTCATCCCTATTCTGGTTTGGTCAGACAGACAGACAGACAGTGTCTTATATGTAGGAATTTTACCCACCAGGTTTATCAGAGTACAAATAAAGAGCCAACAACATTATATAAGAGACTGCAAATTACGGGAGCTATTTTCAGGTTCAAACCTAAGCTCTGTCTGTATGTGTCATAGAGATGCAAGTCAACCATCATACACTCCTTATAGTTTAACAGTATTTCTGTAATTTATCCCATCCAGCTCTGGGGCTTGGTGCAGACACAGGAAATCACTTTTCATTCTGAGAGATTTTGCAAATATTTCTCTGTTCCCAGTGTTATTTGTCCAGGCTGTTTGCTGTCACACAGACTGTTTATCCTCCAAAACCTGCCTGTTATGTCACAGAGGAGGGTGAGAACGAATTCCTTCAAACTCCAGTGGAAAAAGCAACAGATATTACTGCAAAACTCGAGGAGAAATGTGAATTGGTGACAGTTCAAGCTCAGGCTGTTTTCCTCCAAAGCAAGTTTACACTTGCTTACCTAACTAACCCAAATTAAATATATTTGTGGGGAGAAGGGGCCCCTTTATGAGCCTGAAGTTTCCCTTTTAGCCTCAGTCCTGTTTGATTATGAGAACAGCTTTCCAAATAAAATAATTTGTTTTGCTGTTATGTCAGTTAGTCCCGCCTCCTCCATCCTGACTTTTCGACTGAACAGGAATCTTTTAAAACTAAATAACGAGTACATCAGGCCTCTCCAAGTCAAATATTGACGCCACACACTTTAGAGATGACACCATTTTTGTTTTCTCCCCTTTCAGAGTACGTTTTGATATTTTTTTCTTATTCATATCTGCCAATGAGTTCTCCTTCGCCAGAAGCTTTTTGTTAGCTCTGCTTCTTCAAAGGCACACTTGTGAAGGTTATTTGGACACAGCATCTGGTCCCCTGCCAAAGTTTCTGTAATTTTCCACCTCTAAGCTTTAAGTTTTTGACTTCCTGGCTTGGTATTTATGGACCTTCTCAAACAGCAGACACTTGCTTTAAACACTTTGCTTTATAGTGATAAAGGTGCATTAGAAGTTCTGTATAGCAAACTTTTGGTAGAACCAAGAACCAATATAAATCTTTAAGAACAACACTCAAGACAGCACTGGTAACCAACCCGTAGGTCTTAGGTCATATAAATGTACTTTTAGTTTAAGCAGTGCAAAATATGGAAGAATTATACCGGAAAAATCTACACAGTTTTGAATTTATTGTTGATGCTTCTTTATAATCCACATCTTGTCAAAATTATGTACACAGCTGGTGCTGAAGGCTCATTTTCATTAAGCACAAGCAAAAGTGTGTAAGGCAATCATTTTAAAGTGGTGCTCAACATTTTAACTACAATTTCTTATCGAGTAGCTTATGGTGGAAATTTTGGAAGGTATAATACAATTAGTATAGTCAGCTACTGGCATCATAATGTTAGTGTAACCATCCTAGTTATAGATTTCGGATTTAATTTGGAGATATTTTTTCTTTGACACGAGGCCAAAAGCAGATATACAGACTGAAATATGTATTTATTTATGTTATTCATTTATTTTTATAGTAAATAGTATTAGCATCCACAGCTATTGGGAATTTCATGGTTTAAAGGTCACAGGTAGGAATTCCCCCAACATCTTCTCCTTATTTTACTTCCAGTGGGTTTAAGTACTAATTGAGTGAAAGTTGACTAAAAGTTGTTTTGGTTGTTATTTAAAGAGTTTTTTATTTATTTATGTGGAAGGACGATTTGACGAAATAAAAATTCATGGTTGTGGTAGAGGTTTTGAGTTACACAGTTGTGTTCAGCTGTTATCGCTTTTTAAGGTGCTTTAAGGTGTAACTGGTTGTAAATGGCTGATGTGTCTTGTGGTGGTGGAGGGATGATGCTGTGCATTTTGAGAACGAATTATGTTTATTATTATTATTTATTCCCACCACAATGTCCGTTCTATGAAGAGGACAAGTTGCTGTTGAAGTACAGCACGACTCTGCTGTCTTTTTCTACTGTCTCTAGGTGCAACTCACTCCCAGAAAAGAATTCAAATTAAACCCAAAGCAAACATGCCTGTCAGACACAGCTGAGTGTGTTTGCAGAACAGCATAGCAAACCTCTCTCATTTAAATGTCAGAATAATTTCACTCTGCTGGAAGGTTTGTCAGACAACAGATTACTGAATGCAAACAAAATATTTCTCCTTTCACTGCATGAGTCTGAACATGTCAACCTATTCTGGTGCTTCGTGTCATGAATACTTTAACTGCACTCAGCAGAAAGCTTCTTCAGTCTTGAAACCAACCCCACATCATGAAGAAACTTTACAAATTTGAATTTTCCAATTGAAGACATCAAAACTGAAGCTAATTACTCTAGTATGGGTTTAAAAAAGCATAAACTTTAATCTGTTAAGATCTGTCTGTATTACTGCTTCTGTTACTGCTTAAAAATAATTTTAAACCGGCTAAAGAAAATAAAAAACAGTACCAAAAGAAAGGCTGTTTGTCTATGTTTTTATTTTTTTTTTTCTTCACATTTTTAAAATTTATTTTAATCAGTTCGGACTTTGACTTTTACATTTGGCCTCTGCTAACATGAGTCTCTGATGCCTAACAGACCTTTTTGGATGTTTGGGAGAAACAGCTGATTACATGGAGCTGAAGAAGGGAATAAAATACACAGAAAGAGAGAAAGACTGAGCAATGCAACACTCCTTTACCAAACAAAGGAACCTTTATTTCTTCTGCATCAAGAGAAGTTCTTCATTGAGTTTCAAACAACGAATGCTCAGACAGGATGCTCGAGGGGAGAAACCGATTCTCAGACAAAGGCTTTTCTCATGGCAGCTAAAACAGAAATGCACTATGTTGTTTTTAGTTAATAAAGTGATATTTTCAAACAGATTCTGTTTGATAATAGTACTGTAGTCACAGATAAAAATTTCAAAATGTAGGTCTGATGTTGGTTTTTGTGGTGAAAAGGCAAGAAACTGTAAACTCAATAACAACCAGTTACCATGGTAAAAATAGGGCGTCTCTTTATTGTGCTTTGTGCAGAAAATCCATCTGAAAGATCAGATTTAGCATAAATTGAGTGAAATTGTTGATAGAGGTCTAATTTATGTTGCAATATACTAGGAATTGGGATAATACACAAACAACAAACAATTGCAGTCACAATATTTGTAGAAGATGAAGCAAACACAAAAAGTTTAGTTTTAACTGTCTTTTAAACAAATTATGTGTTTTAAAAGGTTGTAACAGAATGGTGTTCGCTCAAAAATTGTATAAACATTTCAGTTTCTATAATTTTGTAAAAACATTTGGAGCAAAGGTAAAACTAACTGAAATCTCATACACGTGGTAATGAACATTTGTTTAGGTGGCTGCTATGGCGGTTACACAGTATTTTAATTCCATAACCATAATATTATTACAGGTAGTACTTCTATTTATTTATTTTTTACGTATATTAAAACAAAGGAAAATTCGGAAAGTGTTGGAAGTCATTATTTTGAAGCTGAGACCTGAGTGGAAGAAGTTACGAATGAAAACATGTTGCCTGAGTTCGGGGGAAAATGTTGACTGAAAGTGAACATAAAGACAGGAGCCTGTTGACATGCCAGTTTCCACTCAAATGTCATTACAGTCTGTGTGCAGAAACATTTCTGAGGCTTAATTTGTCACATTCAGTAGCCACTATGTGCTTTGATTAATGCTGCACAATGCAAAAGTCCTCTTTGAACTCATGAGATTATTTTCTAATGAAGTTCCTTGAACAAAGCTTATTTGAATCATCTCCATTTGCACAGTTAATGTGATTTTCATCTAGCTAATGCTTATTTGAGGTTTCCACCGTGTGTGTTTTTATTTTCTTTTTTTGCCATTTAAAAAGTAAATAATCTCTGAATTAAGATCAATGTAAAACAGCAACACTTTTTTAGTGATTACCAAACTAGATGATACATTATGACATTACATGAGTCAGGAAACAGACTGGATGTGGAAAATACTAGTATGTGACTTAAGGGTAAAAAAAAGATGTCAATCACCAAATGCACTCTGATATCTTGCAAAATCCATACTTCTAAAGTCTAGGCTCACATAATATGTGATATGTTCTCAATTTGTTTGAGAAAGATGGTTTGGGTATCTTTCATTCTCCAACTTAAAACAAACTGTCAGCAAGACATGAAACCAGAAAACATAAGCAGGAAACCAAAATGGTGATTACTAAATAAGGACTGATGAAGAGCAGATGTAGGGAGTTGTAAACCAAGACAAGTGAAGATCAGAAATATCCTCAACTGTCAAATGTTTGATCTCCTGTCATCTGACCTCTTTAGCTGCACAGCACATTAGATCAGGAATGACCTGTGCATCTCTATACTTTATAAACTAAGATGTTGAAGTTAGTGAAATTCGTATTCACACAAAAACTCTGAAGTTTATCCCTGAATGCACACCAACTTCTGAAAACAACATCTGGAACAAATAAAGAAGCGGAAATGCAAATGTATACACAAATATATTAAGGCTTTATGTCATCTGTTATTCTAAAGCATCTCCTGCACTCTTTAATTTGATGACAAATAGAAAAATTGAATTGTTTCTCTCTCTTTCCTTACAGTCTTTGAAGATGAGGGTGTGGATCGTCTTCCTCCTGTGCCTGGCTGGCCACGCCATCGCTGCTCCTGTAAGTTCAAGTCTCTGTGAC
Source organism: Alfaro cultratus (assembly GCA_903066825.1). Taxonomy (NCBI): domain Eukaryota; kingdom Metazoa; phylum Chordata; class Actinopteri; order Cyprinodontiformes; family Poeciliidae; genus Alfaro; species Alfaro cultratus. The sequence continues at coordinate 16,196 of CAEFZX010009792.1, read as the reverse complement.
CATTTCTAGTCCTTATCCTTTTGTGAACATTTTCCCTTCTTGATTCCATTCAGCTTATTTACATAGTGCCATTTCAGAATAAATGTAACCTCAAGGCACTTTACAAACAACAATTTCAATTCAGTCACACACATTTCAATTAATTGTAGTTATCCAATAGTGCATTAAGCTCAGTTAATTACTGAAATTAGCTACAAAATTTCTCTCTAAGGAAACCCATCGAGTCAGTGACTTGCAGCATTTTGTCTTGGACAACCATTTAGTGTCGTGTTGATGGCTTTATACCAATCCTCATACTGGAGCATGTATGTTGCAACAGTGGGGAGAAAAAACTCCTATTCAATAGGAAGAAATTGGCAACAGAACCAGAACCTGACTCAGTGAAAGTGGCCATCTGCCATGATCAACTGTTGGATTTGAGAAGGTACAGCAAATGCACAAAAATAAACAGAAGAATTGATATAGTAGTAACTTCTATGTCAATGGAACGTAAAAAGTTAATAGCAAAAGAGGTAGAAAGATTTATTGATAGCAGCATTATGTCAGCCTATGTTCTCCTTCAAAAAGGTATCAAAGCCAAACAAAACACCAAACTAGATGCAGCTTCCATGGAGAGAAAAAACTGAGAAAAAACATAAAAACAACAGTTGAAATAACACCAATTAATGCAAATAGAAGAGTAGTAGGAGAAGAATGAGAGGAAATGTGGTCCTAAACTTTAGCAGCATAACTACAGGCATAGCTCAGGATAACCTAACTCCTTATAATGAGGTCTGGGAGGCAGAGCCAGAAAGAACTGTCTTTCTGGTCTGTACTCACTGTTCTCCATGACGTCTTCTTTCCCGTGATCACCCCTCATTGTTCAATAGACTTCCTCTGTAGTTCTAACTGTGGGTGTGCAAAGTTGTAAAGTTTGTTTGGATTAACAATTTTTCCAAGGTCAATTCCTCCCCTGAGAGTTGTATATTCAGTTTTTCATTGTGTGGACGTTCTGTGTGTCTGTAATCAGATCATTCCTGTTTTTGTGTTGCAGACTGAGGAGGAGCCAGTTGTGGAGGAGCTGGTTACTGAAGAGCCAGTTGCTGAGGTCAGTCCAGATGATTTGTTGTTGGTTTTTTTCCTGTAAGACCAATTTATTTCTTCTTCAGTGGATTTCTTTCACTCTACCTTGAATAAATCCCTATAATTTTATTTCAATATTTCAGGAATGCCCTTGAGAGAAACACAGAAATTCTCTGAAGCACAGAAAATGACTTGGTTGTCATTAAAATGCTAGTCAATTCCTTATTTAGTGGGGTTTCTCTGCAAAACACAATAATAGCAAAATTAGTGAGAGGGAAATAATGAACAACTAACTTACATAAACTAACATGTCATTTGTCCTGCTTCTGTAAACTGGTATAAACTTTTAAATACTTTTTTTTTCCTGAGACATTTCTTCTGTTAGGCATCAGTGATGTGTTTTCCAAACCACACAGCTGTTCTTAAATTTGATCTGTGACAGAGCTTTGGTTTTTTTTTATTTGAAGACAGAGAACTGTTTCACTGTAAAAGCTGTGAACTTTTGTGTGAATATTAGCAGCTAACTAACATGCTATAATTAAGTCATTAATGGACTTTAACCAAAACAGCAGAAAGTTGAGTTTGTGTTGCTATTATCAGTCCCATAACCAGATGAGGTATTAAAGTAAAAATTGCAGCTTTCAATCTTTCTGCCAGAATTGCACCTCAAAATACTTTTACTCGTCAATTATCAGTCAGGAAAATTTGCATCATGTTCAGTAATTTTCCTTATTGTAAGAAAATACCAGCTTCATCAGCATAATATGTTTTTAGCAGTGCTGGATTTTAGACAAATTTATTTAAAAGAAAACCTTGGGCTTTCATGTGAAGGTTTTATGGTTTCCTGCTCCAGAGGTCCAGCGGGACCAGAGATCCCACAGCTGTTAATTTTAGCCACTGGTTAAACTAGCCAGGAAACCATTAGGTTTGTTTTCTTTTTTGGCCTGACCACATGTGGATCCAGCTGTTTTTTATTGCTGGATCTTCTGGTCTCTCTGACTCCGTTGGCCTTCAGGGAGGACTGGTGATGTTTCAAGCCTTTTTGTAGACAAACAATGCGTAGTTTGAGGAAAGCATGGAGAGATGAATATGAAACTAGATGTTCCAAAAATTATTGATCATTTGTTCAACGCCTAACCTTTGACGTGTGCTGCGTTCCAGGAAACAGAGGTGGGAACCAACCCAGTGCAGGTGGAGGTTGGAGAGTTTGATGAAGCCATCGAGATTGAAGATGTTGTTGAGAGTAAGTTTGTAACTTGTTAATATAGGAAGATGGATTATCTAAACCATAAACATATCTTGCTTCAGCAGGAAACCAAACCCTCTAAAACTAACTCTAAATGGCTTGTTTGGAACCAAGTTCACACCTAACGCAAACAAAGCATAAACATAGTGTCAACAATGTCTGGGAGTTTTTTTAACATAGCCTAATTCTCCACATGAAGGGTTTAAAATCTAGGTACACCCAAGTATGCATGGTTATACTTTTGTGCAAACATGTCTAAGAGGATTAATTTTGACACAAAAGGTTGTTTCAATGATTTTTGTAACAGTAACAGCCTTCTTTGATAAACAACCTTAAAGTGTTTTGGCTGCATTCTGGAGACTGGGTGCAGCCATGCAGAGGTTTCAGGGTTTGATCGAGGCTCAAGCTGGCACACTAAACAGACATAATGACAGACTGCCTCGTTCTGCGTGCAGATGCCTGTGATTATATGTTCCACCCAGCTTAAAGAAGCAATTCAACCACAGAAAATTGAATAAGCAGCAAAAGTTGAAGACTGGAGAGGCTACAGGCTGTTTAAAACACTTTAGGGCATATTAAAGAGTATACTTCACATTTTTTGCTCTTTCTCTTTTCCAATTGTGTTCAAGTATGTAGCTCATGATAATTTTTTGTTTGTTTTCATGTCCAATATTGAGAAATATGTTTAAAAAACGTTAAGGACAGAAAGTAAGTGCAATGTAGCCAAAAATAGCTGAACAGTACAGATGATAGGTTTGGAATGAACTGTGGGCAACTGTGCATAACACAATGGGCCACGCAAGACAAAAGTTGCGATAGCAAAGCATAAAGCTCAAAATTTACTTCAAAAAATAAACAATTAAATGATGATTTATTCACTAAAGAAAAGAAAGTTAAGAAAATAGCTGAGTTACAGACTGAGACAGTAACAGTATTTAAAAACTCAAGAAGTGTGGCGGCATTTAGACGTTTAGACATTGTAATCAGTGATCAGCATTAGTTCACATCAGACCGTCCTCCCCATTTCTCCAAACATCTGTCACCAGAATGATTTTTATGAGGAACACATTCATTCATTTTGTAACTCTCTTTTTTTTCCCTCAATGTCGTCAGCATCTCAAGCTCTGAAAAGTCTGTCAACATTTTGTTTTCAACATGTCATTTTGCCCTTAGAAGTTTTTCAAGCTAATGCTGGAAAGCTAGTGGTTGGAGGGGAAGTAAATACTCGATGCTTCTTCAGCTAATTAAAAGAAACATTCTTCTGGGTAATCTGGTTGCTGACTCTGCTGAACTTGTCAATTGCAACTATGGCATAAACTGTATTGTGTCCAATTTCCTCAGCTTTAGGCTGTTCCTAAAGCTGAGGAACAACCTGGAAACTTGGACTCCTCAAGTCCAAGAATCCAGTTATTTCATAATCCAGAGGGAAAAATGTGGAGACTGTTTTTCTGAAGAGAAATTGGTCTTCTTAATCCTAGTTTTTTTCCAAAGAACTCATCTGTGTTTCCTGTCTGGCTGCTGTTTATTACATCCCTGTTCAGCTGGAATTTGTCACAACTATTGGATATTTTTCCATTAAAAGTAATTTTTTGTCAAATACATGGATCAGACAGAGATGCTACATTATTATATATTTGTGGTAGAGTCTTACTGTGTTAGTGGGAAAATGCTATTTTTGCTTCAGAAAAGTAGAATTGAAAATTATATATCTAGTTTGAACAACAATGGATAATAACTTTCACAAGTTTCAAACTTTTGGTTCACTGATTCAGTAATTTAAACTGAAAAATGCACAAACAGCAGCAGCTAAAGTAAAGATTAAGAACCTAAAATATTGAACAATTTTTCTGAAGCTATTTTGTTTTTACAAAATTGTGTCCTTAACTTCTGCATTCATATATTTTTGTTTTTTCTTGTAGATCCTTGCCTGAACTACCACTGCAAGAAGGGCAAGGTGTGTGAGGTTGATGACAGCAACACCCCCATGTGTGTGTGCCAGGACCCCTCCACCTGCCCTGCTGCCGAAGGAGAGTTTGAGCATGTGAGTTAACAGGAGATACCTATCTGAATACATAATATCTATTCAACATGAGGTACCAAACCCTTCTTGTAAAAAGAAAAATAAACATTACACACTCTGATTTTACCCATTGTTCCCCCTCTTTCTCACCAAGAGTCGGCAGTACTTCCTTTTGTTTGGGGGGAAAAAAAACAACTAGAAAATACAAAGAATTTACAACCCATACAGAGAACAATAAGCCATATGAACAAGCCATATTTATTATTAATGTACAACCTCTTGCCAAAAGTGCAACACTTAGTCTTCTCCTATAGGATTTGACAAGTTTGGAACATACAGCATTTCGATTAACTAAAAAAACAAAAGCAGAATAAATAAAAATGCTTAAGTTATATATTTTTTAAAGACCTTTTTGTAGAAACTATTGGCAACCATATAATTCTGCACTGCATAAATGCATCCAAATCTAGTATGGATTTTTTTTTTTCTGAACTTCTCAGTTTGAACGGGGTCAAAAACATTTGTGTGAAAATACATTTGTCTCTAATAAAATTAGCATCTATTTTATAAACCATTGCATTTTTATTTGAGTTGATTTTTGTTTCCAGGTCTGCGGCACTGACAACAAGACCTACGATTCCTCCTGCCACTTCTTTGCCACCAAGTGTGCTCTGGAGGGAACCAAGAAGGGTCACAAGCTGCACCTGGACTACATTGGACCCTGCAAATGTGAGTGCTTGAACTCTTCCAACACTGTATAGCATACTATGGTGCAACACTCTGTGCAGTGTATAACTCAAGAGGATGCAATACGATTTAAGATCTGCTGATATTAGTTAAGTAAAGGAAGAGCAAATCTTCAGTAGAATTTATGCCTCTTTCTCTTGTGTCACTTTGTGGATTGGACTAATATTTGTTTTGACACCCTGCTGGCTTCACCAGTGTCTTGCTTGCGTACATGTGCAGCGTAGTTCCCTCTCACATGTGTGAAAAAGTGAAGGAGCTGAAGCCGAGCTCGGCTCTTACATCAGACTCTCAGAGTACTGTCTCTTCTCATGTCTGCACTCTCTGCTGAGATTGATGGGTGGGTTGGACTGTCATGTCGGATCCTGCGGGCTCTGTCCAGACACGCTGGCTGCATTTCTTTGTCTGTTCTCTCTGAACATGACACATGCAGCTCAGGGAGATGAGTCAGGGCTGTGGGGTTCGGCCGGAGATCACGGCACATCCCAGCTACAAGAAGAAAACAGTATTCAGCCTGTGGCATAGTTGAGGATAAACAGATCTGAATCATATTAAATAGTTAAACATGGGCTCACGGGTAAGATGAAGAAAAAACAAACATTTGTCTTGAATCAGTTTGATTCAAGACAAATGCAGTTTGAAGTTTGCAAAACTTGTAAAATGCTTTGTCTTATAAGAATATATTAATTATTTGTATTAAATGATGACTTTATTTGCTCTGTGCAGACATCGAGCCCTGCCTGGACAACGAGCTGAGCGAGTTCCCTCTCCGCATGAGGGACTGGCTGAAGAACGTTCTGGTGACTCTGTACGAGCGCGACGAGGACAACAACATGCTGACCGAGAAGCAGAAGCTTAGGGTGAGAAAACGCACATTAAAAGCCATACATGAGTGCTTTTCTTCTTTTCAGCCATTGTGACAAACTTTTCTTGATCAAAAGCCTGTAGCTCACTAAATAGTTGGAATCAACAAAAATGTGACACTATCACTTGTTTGAAAGGGTATAAAATACTAACCTGCTGCATAAATAGTTGCTAACATACTAAAAGAAATTTTAATTTTGAGATTTGATTCATAAAGACTAATTGCTCTCCTGCCCACTTCAGCTGGCCGGCTGGATTGTATTGATCTATCCTGAATCAATTCTTAGTTCAGCCTTTAGAGAGTTTATGTCAAAATAATGACCTTCCAAGCTGTTGTTGTTCTGACATTGTAACTCATTCTTGATATGCTGCATCAGGATGTTAAAGAAATGAAGAGATGCAAGCAGATGGCTTACTCTAGTGATGTTTGATTTGCTTTTAAATGAGGGGGAAAAACAAAAACAACTGAATTATTAACTTCCTAACATCCCACGTTGCTCTCAAAAATATATTTTAAATAGCTCATTAATTTCCCATTCGGAATCTCGGATATAAAACCACACCTGTCCTGTTTTTCAGGTGAAGAAGATCTTTGAGAACGAGAAGAGGCTGCAGGCTGGTGAGCACTCTCTGGACCTCCTGGCCCGCGACTTCGAGAAGAACTACAACATGTACATCTTCCCCGTCCACTGGCAGTTCGGCCAGCTTGACCAGCACCCCGTCGACGGGTAAGGATGTGGAAAACATGCTGATGGAATGTGTTTGGAGACCTACTTGGCTCCTTCAACTATGCTGCAGTAGCACTGATACACTTAGCACCCCTCGATATAAAAAAAGGGAAAAATGAATATATCCAATATTGATATGGTTGCTTTGTGCAGCAAACTTAAGTTAATGTTCCCATTATTACCACCATTCAGGAGTATTTTTAGTGTTTTTGGAAAATTCTGTCTCCTATTGTTTGGAGGAAAGGTAAGGGGAGCTGAAGTTAGCTGGGTGACTGGAGTTTGTATGCATACTGTTTGGAGCTGGAGATACGCAGCTGATCTACTGAACTGAAATGAACCTCTGAGGACATTCAGGTGGTTGATCAAGATGCTTTTCTTAAGAACTATATGTCCTTCCAGTTCTGGGTTTGCTTTAGGATCCCCATGAAGGATTTTAAAGAGTGTTTCCGGAGAGGAATGTCTTGGTTTCCCTGCTGAATGTTCAATGACTGTATTGGAGGGGAAAATATACATAGTGTATGTTATTGAGTCAAGTTTTTGCACTATAAAACATGATTAATGCTGTTTTTGTTTTTCACCAGATACCTGACCCACTCAGAGCTCGCCCCCCTGCGCGCTCCCCTCATTCCCATGGAGCATTGCACCACTCGCTTCTTCGAGGCCTGTGATGCCGACAGCGACAAATACATCGCCCTGGAGGAGTGGGCTTCCTGCTTTGGCATCAAAGAGCGTGAGTGACAATTGGTGGACAAAATGCTCCTGTTTAATTTTTAATATTAGCCTGTAACCTTCGACACAGCCTGAACTCTAGACTATGTTTTATCTTTAGAATTAAAACTCTGATGAAATTTTAATTTAAAGACAGCAAAATTTACCTTTAACCTCAAGGTTAAACACAATAGATTCAACACTTCCATTATTTGTTACAAATCCAGGAAGCTCAACTTTTCACTCATGTTAATTTCTGGGTTTTGACTAGGCCACTAGGCCATTGCGACGCCTTGATTCTTTTTTCACAGGCAGTAGAGTTTGAGAAAGAACTCTTGAGTTTATTCATCATTTCTCTGAACATTGCATGGTCTGACCCTGAGGAGGACCTGCTGGAATATTGGCAGCTGTCTTTAAATGTTTTCACTTGCAGATAATTTTTTGAGTGATGGACTTCAAATTATTTTTAAATTACTTTATAACTGTTCTCAGAATGGTGGACAACAACAGTTGCTTATTAAAGATGATCGCTGATGTTTTTTCTGCTTAGCAGTGCGTTAACTTACCTGTATTCGCCACCGCAGCAAACTGCTAAAACTTATACTTTTAGGGAGGAGATCACACTGATTACAACATATTGATCAAGTGCAGTAAATGATCAGGACATGGCTGGCACTTCTCTTCCTAAATACCACATAATCAGCAAGAAATACTTAACATACAGCAGTTTAATTTTGGTTTTATGTTTGTTTAATAAATTATAACAGTGAGGAATCCATTTGGAATTAAATGAGGACGTATTTCCTTTTCACCACATATATAAATATGTGCATTTTTATTGTCTTGAAACTATTACGTGGTTTCCATTATAATATGAGTTTGGCTTTCAGGAGTTAAGCATTTGTAAGTACATGTAAATTTATCTTTACGTTGTCATCACACTCAAACTCATTAATATGTTTTCTTTGTGTTTGCAGAGGATGTGGACAAAGACCTCATCATCTAAGTTCCTCTGATGGGCAGCAACAGTTTGAGAGAAACTTCTAGCCGCTACTAACAGGACAAGGTGTTGATGTTCCATAAGTTAATAAAGAGAATACAATTAAGGTGCTAACTGCAAGTTTTGTTACTTTCCTATTATTAATTATCTTTTCTAGCTATACCACTAAAAAAAACCTTCCAAAACTATAAAAGTTCACAGTCTGCAATAACATCACGTGTTTGTGAACATTTCAATTCTTTTGTTTGTTTTTTAACAAAAACCCAGTAATGTAAAAACTAAAGACCTCCGATGTAAATTTACATTGATATTATTACATGCTGTCTGTTCCACAATATGTTCAGGGCTTTTTTTTTTTATTTTTATTTGGGACCAGTTGAGACCAGAAAAATGAAACTGTAAAGTCAAAAATAAAGTTTCTAAATAAATGCTCCCTCTGCTTGCTTCCTACTAAACTTACTTTTCAGTTTTTGCACTTTTCTTTGGTGGTGGGCTCCTTCATTTTTACTGTCATTTTGTGTATTTTTTTTAGCAGTTTGACTACTGGTAGCAAAGTTGTAATTTTTTTTATCAATTTCCAGACAAATCTGTGCTCTTAAAAGCAGTGCGTGTGTGTGCTTATATTTGAAAATAAGTTTTAAAAAATGATTTGCTAATGAGGGGGAACCTCGCAGGCTGAGAGTTTTTCTCACCATGTTTTTTTTTTATTTTGTGACATAAAGAGCTCGGTCTAGTTCGTTTCCTGAATAAATGTCTTCAAAAACATCTGAGCATGGCTCCATATCTGCATCAGTCTTCTCTACAAAAGAATTTTTTACCCAGATGATCTGACTTGACATCTGTACAGCACCACAAGCCAGACTTTGTTTTTCATGTGTGACATTTTTGAAATTTTTTGGACTCAAGCATGAGAAAGCTTATCTTGCTGTCTTGTGCAGCAAACATACTTAACTGTTTTGAACTGTTTTGCAAACCTCTAAATCAGAATACTTTTCTTAAACATTTTATATTAAATTCTAGGGGTATAAGAAATTTATCTTAATTTTAATAAAATCATAAAATTAAGCAAGCATACTCATCATCACAGAAACGGGTCCAGTCACTGTCATTATGACGGTACACAGAGCCTTATGCATACTTCAGCTATTTCAAATTCCAAAAAAGTCGATTAATTTTACTGGAATTACAGAATATGTGCCAGCAAGGCCAGAGCAACTAGCAACTAACTGTGAAGCAGAAGTAAAATGACACATGGTTGACACATTTTTTCAAACAAATATCTAAAAAGTGTGACATGCATTTGTATTCAACCCCTATATTCTAATACTTCTAAATAAAAATACATTTTCTAAAAAGTAATTAGAGTAACAAATTAGAGTCTACCTGTGTGTAATTGGATTTATATAGAGATGGAGTTGTTCTGTGAAGGAACATTTGCGAACAAACAGCATCATGAAGACTGAAGGACACACCAGATTCACCTGTCTGCTCTGCTCTTTATGAAATTGTGGAAAGGGTTACAGCAGAGTTGGGTTATAAAACCATATCCAAAACTTTGAACATCCCAAAAAGAGCTTTTCAGTTTTTCATGTGAAGATCAAAAACATGTGACACATCTGCAAACTCACAAAGGCATGGCTATCCATATAGCAGGTCAATCAAGATGAACAAAATCCAGAGAAGACACCAAGAAGCCCATGGTGATGGAAAAACCTGTTAGAAGCTGCAGTACTAGAGCGAAAGTTCATCGTAGTGATGAACCTACATAGTCATCAGAGCTGCAATAGGATGGATTAGATCAAAATATTTTCAAGTGTAAGAATGGTCCAGTCAAAGTCCAGAACTTCATTTCATGATTTTCATAAGCTCCAGTCCTCCATTTCAGTATTATGATGTTAGATTGTGATTTGCCACAATTTTACTCTACTGTCATTCATCAAATAATAAAGATTTTGAATTTCATTGATTGCATAAAATGTGCTGACGATCACTTCAAAAACATAAATGAATCATTATTGAATTGTAATTTGTGTGATAAATATCTAAAAGTCCAAATAGCATACCAACTCTTCAACAAAACAGGATGTGTTCATGTATGGCTGTGAGGACATTGTGTTCTCATTCATACTGCCTTATTAGGCTGAGTTTCTGTGTGCCTTTGCTCCAGCACTCTTTACTTTTTGTGTTTAATTTTCTTCTGGTCGACTGAGATTGCATATGGTCCCCTGGGAGACAGCAGAGGGAGAGCCAGAGCACCCAGTTACCATCCCCACCCGCTCATCCAGACTCCAGAGTCAGGAATGTGAAACAACCTCTGGGGCTTGCAGTGCCTCCTCTCTGCCACGGCGGAAAAAATTCATTCTGCCCCAGCAGAGAAGGCAAACCAATAAAAGAATCAAAAGTAAACCTATGTCAATGTTTTCTGATAAAAATCTAAAAATGAATTAAAGTCTACGTAAACTATGTCACTGCAGTACTGAAATCATGTTATATTGGCAATTACTCCTGATATTTCTTTCATTCATTCTAAAAAATGTAAAGGGATATAACATGAACTTTATCTTTTGTTTAGTCTTAGCACATATTCTCACCAGGATTTAGTTCCTAGCTCTGACTAGACCATTTTCATAGCTGAACAACCTTTGACCTGAAATAGCAATGCAATAAATAAATAAAAAAATCCAACCAAGTATTTTTGGTGTAGCTTCTAGTGCAAATTTGTACATGTGAAAAAAGGCAAAATGAACTTACAAGTAACTTTTCAGCTAAATATGGGCTTGTTTTAAGTCAATATTCATGGGAAAGTAATTGTTCCACATTTTCATAATGGCAGATTATTTAACTTAACATGGGAAAATGTCGTGTTATTTTCAGAGTGGTAGCACTGATGGTGTCATCAAGTATTTTACAATAATACTAATCAATAGTTTGCGTTAAAAAACTGCAGATGAAATTTTAAGGCAGCGCTCTTATAACATTTTCATTGCTGATTTTCAGTAATTTTCCAACTGAAACCCACTTTTTTAATGCTGGATGCATTTAATTCTTTATATAGTACATACAACAATTGGATATATATAACTTTTTGAACCTGATAATGAACCTAATAGAAAATCCGTCCATCCGTTGTTCATATCCGCTTATTATCGTGAGAGGCAAGGTACAGTAGGTCACCTAAATGGCTTATATAGCTTAGTAATTTTTTATGGAAATTTATATTTCAAAATTGGATATTTACATATCATTTGCAGTCACTGGACAGCATTTGTAATATCTCTACTTAGACCGCGTATGTCTAGATAAATTTGCTTTTGGATTCACAAACATTTCTCATACAGTGAAGAACTGAACGTATTTAACTTTGACCAAATGCTTTTGTCGCCCCCAAGCGGTAAAACTCCACCGGTGCGCCGCCACTCAACAATATCGGTGTACGCCAGTTCACAAAACCATCGCACAGAAGGACCTCGCTGCAGCAAACAGAAAGGGGCGGGACGGACCGCTGTCAGTCTCATACCTTATTTAGCGCCCCTCCTTCTGGTCCCCTAAAGCGATTGGTTTATTAGTCTTAACGTCAAATTTCATTTGCTAGAAATGTTTTAAGAGGCGGGACTTTGTGTTCGGTTGCGGAGGTGAGACCGGTATCCGGGCGCTCTAGCACGTTGTGAAGCCGCTAGCTCTCCGACAGACTTTACGGCAATTCAAAGAATCAACCGACTGAAAGGCAACAGTTTTTAATACAACTGACCAGTTGGTAAGTTAATTTCATCTACAGATTGTTTATGTCTTGTAATAACAACCTCGGTTTCTTCTCTTATCGTGGTTATTTACTAAACTGGGTCGGGCTCGGTCTAAATTCTGGAGTTCATGTGAGGGTTAATAGCATTTTTTTGTAGGAAGCCATTAAGCTCCTGTTAATTTGCTCTAAAATGATAGTGTTGCAGGTTATAAACAATTAAGCCTGTAAGTATTAAAATAGTGATAGAATCGTTTAACATAAATTAAAGGTTTGAAAAATCCAACAGTTTCGCTTTTGCGCTCCAGGAAGTAGCCACCGCCCTTCTCTAGCTCCTATTTAGCCTTTCAATCGTGACTCTCTCCCGTCTTATCCTCTTCATCGTGTCCCAAATCAGATTTTTGGTGGCGTTTTAATAAGTAGGATTTTATTTTAACTTGTGTAGTTGTAACCGTGCTGCCGGGGAGGCTCTGGTCGCCTGCGGCAGAGAGCGTGGCCGGGAACACGTGCTGCTGAGGATCCCTCTGCTTCGGTTCGGGGGCCGCAGGCGGCTACAGCTGTTGCTGTTAAGCTCCTTGGTCGATGGCGGCTTCGTGTCAAGTGAGGCCAGGTTATATCTGGAAACGGCCGCTTGAGTGGCCCGATGTCCCCGCAGCACTCGGGGCCTGCGTGTGTTTAGGCCGGGGTGAGCGGCTCCATCACAGCCGGCATGGCGCGGCCTTTGTCTGCGTGCTGTATGTGCTGTTGACCACGCAGAGGAAATGAGGCTGGTTTCATATAAACCAGGATAAATGGAGTCGAAGCTTATTGAAAAGAATGGAAACATGCTGTATTTCACTATACTTGAGTCCCAAAGCGCTTTTCCGTACGGATCAGTTGATGTTCGCTGGCTGTGAAGGAAAACCACCAGATGGCTCTTGGCTTTGTTGCCGACAAAAACATTTCGTTTTGGTTACTGAATAACATGCTCTAGCAGCATGTGGTGCATAGGAACTAGTCGCTTTACGGAGTTACGATTATTTTCTTTAAGCAAATAAACGGAACGGTTGTCTACCCTCCAAAGGTTTGATGGGCTTTAACTCCCCAGCCTTACTGTGATCATTTCTAGAGAATGTGTTCAAATTAGCTGAACATGCACTATACTAATGCTCCAGTCCAGTTAATGAGTAGCTTCAGGAATCCATCCATGTAAAACATCGTAGATGGTGCATTAAGCAAACGGCGCGAAAATTGTAAAGACTTCTGGTCCATTACGCAAAGCTGGATCGATTGTGATGAAGCGGAATTCAATTCAATAACATTTTGTATCCTTAAATTGTTGAAATGGTGGGAATCGTTAATTTTACACTGGAGGAAATGAAGGTAGGACTCCAGACTTCCTGTTGCAGGTCGATGGGTCATTGGTGGATAAAGTACTGTTCTGATCTACATATGTCCTACTCCAATCATCTAAAGATGCAATAGTTTGACCTACTGACTACGCTGGAAATGTTTTGCTCTCAATGGTGCTAGGGCTGCTGCATTAGGAGAACATAAAATGCATAATAGTTTTTTGGTTCAAGTGAAAAAACCCCCGAAAACAATTGTAGGTGTTCCATATTTCATATAAATACAGGAACATCTGACCTGTGCAAGATCAATAAATCAATAACAATATATATTGCAATACACGCAATCAATGTCAATAGATTAAGCTGATAGAACTGTCAATGATTTCACTGATTTCCAATCCAGAACTGCACAGCATTCTGGGAGATGTAGGCAGATTAAAAGACTAGCTGCTTAACCAAGGTTGGTGGTATCAACTAACTCACTCACTCTTTGGTTACCTAGCAACAGTCTGTTGCGTACTTGCCACCGTGTTTCACACCTGCTTAAAAATACAAAAGAACAGAAAATGTCACATAACCAATTTGGCATTATTTCAGATATTTAAAGCAAAAAAACCGATCAATAATTATGAAATACATTTTTCAGTCATATTGTCCGACCCTAACCTCATACGTGTTTGAACTAGGGATGGGCAGGTATCATCTGGTTTGTCAGAAACCTGCATGATTAAATCTACGACTGACAAACTTAATTTTTTTTTGTTTTTAAACCCCAAAAACCTACAAACATTTGGGGTTGTTTGGGTTTCTATTTGAACCATGTCTGCTGTTGGCTTGAGATGATTAATAAATGCAACGTTTGGTTCATAATAAGTCTTTGAAATTGTTCTGCTGTTTTTCAGAGTGGTGTCATTATGGATATGTTTTTATTATTTTAAGAGCAGCTTTTCTTTTCCGAGGTCTGGACTTTATGATATTTGCAGCTGAAATGTATTGAATTTTTACTATATGATGGAAAAACATAAATATTGGAAATGTCAAGTCCATTTCAGCCATTTCCTAGGTGCAGCAAAGTTTTTTTTTTTTCAGGTTCTGGCATCGTTAATATTACTGGAAAAATTAATAGATTGAAATGTAAGCTGCAGCCTGACTTTGACCACTAGAAGAGAAAAAGTATGTCTGCATTATTTTATGCGGCTGTAATGGAACTGCTGATGTTGAAAACTTTGTGTAGTCTGTAAACTGTCGTCCCTGCTAGGAGAAAAACGCTTTTGGAGCCAAACAAGTTTCCAGCTCACAAATCAAAATGATTTCGGCTTAAAACTCTTAAATGGTTTCTGCTTTAATAACACTGACAAAAAACCACAAGGATAGATTTTCTTCTTACTTGTAAATGTAATTTTTCCAGTTTAACCAGCAGATACTGAGCTGGGAATCAACTTGCTCTTAATGGCAGCCTGAGCTGTGGTTGCATTTTGCAGCTCAGAAGAATGTCGTTCTGTTCAAGCATGCCTCGTTTTTTTGCAAACTATCCTTCCATTAGCAGTATTAGAGTCTGCCTTTTTACTGCAAATATTGAATTTAAAGGAAAACTCATTGATTCAAAAAAGGTGAACAGAACTGCAATTTAAACTAAAGAGGTTTTTTTTTTTTTTTTTTTCCTTCAGAGCAAAACGAATTCTTCAGTAAAAGTCGAAGTGGTCATGTAAAATTAAGACACTTCCTGGCTGCAGAGCTTTTGCAGTTTTTAAAAATTTGTTCTGTAGCTTTAGGACAGAAATTGCAAGCAACACCTCAGGCCCAAGAGGAAATACTGAAATAATTAGCCAGATAAAAAAGTCGCACAACATATGAGGAGAAATGTTAATTTTGTTCAGGTTATAAGATGTTTTCACAAGGATGTGGTTACAAACGGATGAAACGCAGCGAGTGCCGCTGGCCCAACAAGTAAATAAAAAAAAAATAAAAAAAAAGAAGCCATATTCAGCCAGACGCAACATGTTTGTGTGAAATGGGTGTTGATTTTCACTGGAAATGACTCCTGGGATTGCAGATGAGCGCTGTCAGTGTAGATGAGTCATCAGAACAGGATCCAAACAGTCTGCTGCAGTTTGAATTTTAATATTTCTGTGACCAAAACTTTAATTAAAACATAAATCTATTGGATCATTTATTAAACTGGTTTCTTTACTTATTGACGAACTTGTCCGCTTTGTTCCTGCAGAGATTTCCAGTCGACCAAAGAAATGGTGATGGAGAAGCCAAGTGCCCAGCTGGTCGGGCGAGAGTTTGTCCGACAGTATTACACACTCCTGAACCAGGCCCCAGACTACCTGCACAGGTACCACCAGCTGCTGCTCTTTGATCAGACAGAAATCCTGCTTTCTAAATTCCCTTTCTATTAAGTAACTTGTTTGGCTGTTTCCTCAGGTTTTATGGAAAGAACTCGTCTTACGTGCACGGCGGCCTGGACAGCAACGGAAAACCACTCGAGGCTGTTTACGGCCAAGCCGTAAGTGGCGTCACCCAACAGAGGACATTTTAGGACTTATTTCCACATTGAGAAATCACAATAGAATTACCTTTTGCACTACAGATAGAGGTGTGAATCTTTCCGATTTTTAGGGTCAAGATTTGATTCAGAAGCGAATTTTTTTTTTTTTTTTTTTTTTTTTTTTTTTTTTTTTTTTTAAAAAAAAAAAATTTTTTATTAAAAAATAAAAAAAAAGGGTTGTTTTTTTTTACCTTCGACTAAAA